>JAUTBT010075932.1:0-13287 GCA_032361225.1 Lepetodrilus schrolli | reverse complement strand
CCGATGCAGCACGATCGAGCCCGAAAAGAAGAAACAGTTTGTTATAGTCGGGGCCGTATGCCGATTGATGCCGACCAATACCGATGGAAGACGTACGATGTTACAAGGTGGAGTTACGTTTCATCACGATGTCTTTAGGATGTTCCCCAATACCTCGAATCGGGGTGGATTGGGCCCACCATCGGGATAGTGGGACTGTAGCTTAATGATTTTACTGTGAACTCAATCTTTAGGCGACTGTGCATTTGCCTGTGACATCATGGCAATGCTATGTCATCACAACTGTAGCGATGACATCACAATGCTTGAACAATCAAATGATTTTTTGTCCACAGTAGATAACATATGCAAATGAGTCATTTATAATCAATCAGTGATTTAGAAAAGCGTTATCACCTGTAGAATAACATTGTTGTCCTACTGACATTGTCTCCTGTGGGAGCTAGTATTTGGTGATACATTATTATATTTCCATTATGTTACGCATGGAGAAAAGCTAAACCCTCTGTGCTGCTCGAGTTCTCAGAAAAGATTTAACCATTGAGTAACGAATCTCATTATGCATATGCTAATTTGATTTCTAGAGTGACCCAATATCAATGAACCCGCAGTACAACATGGAATAATTATTATTCAACATAATGCATTTATTTATGGAATAAAATTGAAAATTAGCTTCTAAATTGGCACATTGAAGTTGTTTACTATCCAGTGTATTATACATGTATCTTTAAACCGACACAACAACAAGTAATTGATAATGGCACGTACAGTACTTGATCGATCTTCTCATGTTTACCCGCTGGTATACGTTTCATACAATTAGATAAGCCTTGAGGTAACTCCGGTGCAGTCGACAAGAGCTGTCATTCTGTCTGACATAACATAAGGTCGTATATCTGACTAGACTACCGTTGGTTTGTGTACGTCCAAGTTCACGTATTGTTGGCAGTATCGGATATTGAACGCAAGGCCATGAACTGACACATACGTATACTTTCCGCGAAACACGAGCAAGAAGCGATCATTTGACTTTGGTACCAATGGTCCCGAGATCGAACCCGCCCGGGAACGTGGCATGAATGTTCGCGGAAGTTACATGTCTAATGCGATCATGATAGGATGCGATGTCCGTAATAGTGCGGTTATCATCTGTGGTCTGTCAGTACCAGCTGGTGCTCGCAGGCTTACTGCAACAATCAGCGCTACGGTGTTGCAGGTTTCCTCCTGCCAAAACTTGAAAAGCAGTGATATTCCCGAAAGCGCATCTAAACGCCAAATTCAGACAACGATCTTCAGTCACGTGAGTCAGTATTCCTTGAAAGATAGGCGTTTTATTTACCAGTATAAATTGAGAATTATTTGTGTATGTTGATATGACGCAGTGATCGTATAAATGTGAAATCAAGGTTACTAATAAATAATTTGTTATCACTGAAAACTAATTTCTTTCATGGATTTCCTTATGCTTTCATAATAGTAGAACATTATTGTGAAGACACTATCAAATTTCTAGATTATTTAGATTATATATCAAAACCGTACACACGTTGTCTACACCTGTTTACCAAATACCAGCTGGCCACTAATACTACAAAACTCTTTGAGTACCATATAGTGCTCAATCTCAAATTGTATATGGGGATTTGCCGAAAAAAACAAACTGAGTTTAGCATTAAATCGTAATATAAAAAAAGTTTCGTAATCTCAGAGCCAGTTCTATAGCGACTCATGATAAAGTCGACGATGACTAAGGAATTGTTAAATACCAATAAATACTGCTTTCATTGGCAGATTATCTTGCAAACTACACACATTAAAACTAACAAGCGTGATCATACCATTCTTTCATTATCGTACTAATTCCCATTGATGTGTAAAAATAATAACAATCTGTTAAATTATTCTAAAAATAACATATAAATTGCAAGATTGGTTTACATTATGTTAATTTAACACTTCCGGACTCGAAGCAACACTACTTGGTATAGATGCATAGTTGGACTCACGGCAAATAATTATATATACGTATAAAATTGCATCCGTTGGCCTCGTATTCAACTCTTGTCTATAGAACTATTTCAAGGACAAATCGCTAGGAATTACAAGCAAGTTCAATTGTACAAAACTCCACCATTTAATGCTTCCTTAATTGCTAATCGACATGCTCCCAAAAACAAAACATTTACATATGACGCCGTTGTCATGTGATACGATATAAATGCAGCACCGAGTAGCATGTGATCATCAGCGGTGACATAAAACCTCTGTGTTTTCCTGTCTGACGCAGTCCATACTCACTAACCATGCAGACCCATTGTCTGTTTGCTAACTTGGCTGTCATAGCAATTCTAATTCAACCAGTGATGATGTTACCAATCAATTCGTACTTGAGATCTAAAGGTACGTTAGTAGATTTCATTATAACTTATTATTTGATCTGACTATATGTGTGTGTGTGTGTGTGTGTGTGTGTGTGTGTGCGTGCGTGCGTGCGTGCGTGTACTCTTGCTAACAATGCAGAACGTTAGTAGATTTCATTATAATAATAATAAGTATTATTATTTGATCTGACTATGCTTAAATATCTATAATTGAGATATAAAGGTGTACCCTTGCTAACAATGCAGCACGTTAGTGGATTTCATTATTATTTTTATTATTATTATTATTATTATTTTATCTGACTATGCTTAAATATATATATTTGAGATATATGTGTGTGTACTCTTGCTAACACTGCAGCACGTTAGTAGATTTCATTATGACTATTATTATTATTATTATTATTATTATTATTTGATCTGACTATGCTTAAATGTACGTGTAGTAACGTCGATGGCACTTGAATATGCTAATATGTTATATTGTTGTTAGCACTGTGCATACACATGACATTGAGCGTCGGTTAATTGGGATTAATAATTAGCTAAACCCCTTGGTAGGCTAAACGACTGTCCGCTATCGCTGAAATTGTCTTTATCATTACAGAATATAATATTGTATAGTGAATCTCATAAACATGACACTGAGCATCGGTTAATTGAATGAATACGTGGCTAAACCCTGTGATAGGATAACTGTTCCCTTTCTCTGAGAGATTGTCTTTTTCATTGCAGAATAAAATATGATACAAAATACATTTCACTTTTTCTTTTATTTATTATGTACGTACATGCTATTTGTTTATGACCATGCAGATCCTGTGATTCGAAACCGATGGATTGTATCAATAGGATTAGCATGGTCCTGTGACGTATAGTGTCAAAATTGCTGGGAAGGTGCTGCAATTTACATCCATTAATATTACCGTACGTTTGCGAAACCTTAATTCTCTCGCTCTCTCTCTCTGTCTGTCTCTCTCTCACTCTCTCTCTCTCTCTCTCTCTCTCTCTCTCTCTCTCTCTCTCTCTCTCCTCCCTACCCCCACCCCCCTCTCGTATATAACAGTCATACAAGCTCTGTGTACAATATGTCAACCAAATATTCCATGACAATATATTAATTAATCGTAATCCTTTTACTTTCAGACAACATACATATCGACGTCTCAAGGAATTTTCCAAACTCACAAGTTTTAAAATATAGAGTTGCCTATCTGAACCGAAGTCGTCGGAGAGGAGATCGACATTTTCAACTGGCTCTTCTTCGCTACTGCCGACGGTGTCGATGTTGTGACCCCAAGGGTGGTAATAAAGAAACAATAAGTCGGTACTAAAACCGACATAATGCTTGAGGACGAAATGGCAGGCATGGTGTCGACAGGAAACGGCCTGTGCAACACACTCAGGGAGGACAGGGCAGCCTAGTCTCATTTTTATACGGACTTCTAAAACCAACGACACGAACTGTGATTAACGTGGAACCGAAAATTCACTTGACCATCATCGGGCTACTTCCGAACAACTCGTCAATCCTCGGGCTACTTCCTAACGTCAGCATTCGGCAATCTTCGGGCTACTATAAAGAGGAAGTAGCCTACCTCGATATTGTGTTCCGATTGGAACTTCAGCTGTACCAAGAGGAAGTAACTCTATGGTTGTTCCGAGGGCTTCTGAATGTCTGATTATTCACCAAGGGGAAGTAACTCAACGGTGTTGCCGAAAACTGTGACGTTACGTCTAGAAGACAGTCTCTGGTATATAGGATATGGGAACCGTGCAACAGCATCACTGAGTCGCTGCTGTTATAGGTTTTAGAGCTATCCTCTTTATTTTCAGTAGCTTACGTAAAGAAACGCTATTAAAAAATAGCAAAGCAATCAGTCTGCGAATCATTTAAATACCTATCCGTACTTAGAGTTTTGGTTGGACGATGTTTGTAGGAACCGTGGACTTTACCAGTAATTGGCTGTTATTTCGCTATATTATAGCGTGTGTGTATAACATTTACTAGTATATCATTGTCAAAGTCACCATTGTCAATGGCATGTGGTCATTTGTAAAATAAAATTAAGAGAAGGAATACTCAACAATTGTAGAATACTTTCCGCTCCGCTTCTCTCTAAATATGTGTTAACCAGACTGACCATCGTGGATTTTCTTAAGCGATTCCAATAGGAACGCCATTGTATGTTCGCGCTGGACATTTATGGCCTAGATCCAAATATACACGTCTAATTTATTAACTGTTTGTGTTTGAAAATATGTGTAGCAATATAATAAACGGTCGCTATGTTATTCTTGTCTCCCTTTGGTTTGTATGATCCTAAAGCATAATCTCCGGTTAACAGAGGAATATATCAAAGCTATGTTCATGTTCATGTATTTAGGCTTAATATTTAAACAAATGATTACAATGAGGTCTATATCTGCTTCCAAGTGTATTCCACTCTTGTAACGACGTGACCGTTTAAGGCACGAGGAGACAATCAACTCTTGTAGCACTGAGCATTGCAGTAAAGTGTTGAGCACCGGCTGGTACTGACGCACCAATGGTAACATTTGCTCTGGACACTCGCCATCGGAACTGTATTTTCCGCGAAAATGGATACCCCAGTTGGATGTGCTTTAACTCTGTCCCTTAGGTTTTCATAATCCTAACCATTTCTATTTAACAGAGGAATACATAAAATATCTGTCCATGTATTTAGGTTCTTCTGCACATACATCATATACTAGCATTTGCACAACAAAACAAGTTAGGTGTCCTTTTCCAGGATCCTAACAAAGGAGGACAATGACCTCCACAATTACTGCAGAATTGCAGAAGTAGCCACGTTGCTGTTTTGCTTTAGGATATATCTGTGAATCGGCCAAGGTGAAAATTAAAGCAATGATCGCACCTACCAGTAATTGCATATACCCTGAAGGCCCGGCATCAGCTACCATCGCGATGCAGCTGTTATAGGATGCGGCATCAATTAGGACATCTTTGGTTTGCCAGTACGAGTCGGTGGTCGCAGGTTTATTGCAAATACTATGGTCTATGCATTGATCCTCAGGCTCATGCCGTAAATGTTGACAAATCGTGATATAAGAAAAGTATCCGTCTTTTTCGATCAGGAAGACGCTTGAGATGTTTTCCCCTTTGAACGATTGTTAGAAAACATAGCCAGTCTGAGCACCTTTCCCGTGTTTCACGTTAGAATGTGCCATGTAGCGTACCTTATAGTGATCAACATAAACCTCGATAGAAGTATAATTGCTTTATTACGAATAAGTATTGTTTGGTTGTTATTTGAATTGGTGCTTAGAACTGCTTTCGAGATTATTCCACGGACCAAGGAAGATAACTGCATTGCCACGGTACAGACAGCGCATCCTTTCATGATTGTGTCGGAAAGGTAACTTTCGCGAACATTGATACCGGGACGAGATTTGAACCCGGGGCCTTTGGCTTCAAACGTTCAAACGTTCTACCATTGCTTGTTACAACCAGAATCCGACATTCTACCATTGTATATTTAGAAAGCTTTTCAGATATAGCAATACCATATACCTAAAGCACACACACACAATACTTTATTGGAAGACATGATAGCTGTACAACTTGTATCCATTGGTAGTCTACATGCTAAGTTTCAACGCGTCATAGTCAAGAGTTGCGCTTACAACACATCTACGACCGTCAGGCGTGAAGGAATTACTGTTCAACATAATGCTCCTAAGAGTCTTCACAGTCTTGATGACATTAACGATGTCTGGGACAAGATCGTCGGTCAGAAGGTTACCACTAAGATCGACAAGGGTCAAGGCCGTTGACTGCAATACAGCTCCCATGATGACTCCTGCCTTGACGTCATCAAGTCCCGCGTGACAAATCGTGAGTTCTTCGAGAACCGGGCACGTGACCACCAGCTCGTGCAGAAGAGTGCACGCCCTGACGTCAACGGCAGGGATAAAGGTGCCTTTGTGAGTGTCCATCACAGAAAAGCTTTTCTTGGCCGAGAGCAGATTCAAACTAATAATGTTGAGGTTCTTGCACGCATTAGCACATTTGATGACGTCGTGAAGCTTGGGGCTTGGAATGTAGCAGTTCTCCAAACGCAAGTGGCAGAAGTCTCCTTGACCTTTCAACTTGATGATGATCTCTGACCCGGCTGCTTCAAGGTTGCACCTCCTGACTTCCAGCCTTTGAAATATGTTTGGCCAGCAACCTAGAACGTAAGCAATTCTGTGCATGTGACTGCAATGTTCGATGGTCAACGTTCGGAGGCCTATCGAAGAAGTAAAGACGGAGGCAACTCGTCTGTGCATGGCTTGGGTCAGGTTTTCGGCCGAGTTGAATGGACCCCCGAGCGTGAAGTTCTTAACATGGGTGTTACCTTGGAATATTTCGCACAGAAAATGAATCAGAAATGCGGTGTCCCCGATAAAGGTAGCCCGCAGCATGAGTGTGGTTAGCGAGGACATGGTGTTGAGAGCGCGGGCCAGGTTGATGCCGACACAGGTCTGAGTGAAGAGCTTGTCAAGGTGCAATACAACCCCGTGCGTAGCCAGGTCGTAGTTGGACATCATGTGGATCAGATCCTGAAGGACGGAACACGCGCTATCCTCGATGGAGAACTCCAGAATCGTAGGAAATCTCTCCGCGGCTAGTCTGCACACGTCCTCTTGGAAGTTAGACTGTCGGAGACAGACGAGGACTCGACTGATGTTGCACAAGGTCCCGCGCGTCACTAGTTGATCGTGGCCAAGCATCGTGACATATTGCTCCTTGCTTGTCTCCATCATGCTCTCCACCAGCGTCTTCAGGACGATCACGTGACTCGAGACGCTGAGCTGGCGGCAACAGTAGCCGTACAAACTCTCGAAGACGCGGTCCCGAAGGAGATTAGGAAGGAACATGTCCGAGACAGGGTTTACCAGAAGATGGCAGATGTGCGCAGCCGCGAGGAAGTCTCGGAAGCTCCTGGTGCTGAATGCGACCATTTGATTGGTTGATGTTGCTCCGTTGTCCTGACTCATACAGTCGTGTACATCGCGGATTATTTTTAATTCGCATAGATGAATCGTCTGCAATGACTCCGGAAGAACTGATTTGTTGAAGTAGTGAGTTCCCCGGTACAGACCTTCGTACGCCTGCTGGCGAAGACACACGATAAACCGTTCTAAATCGGTAGCTGAGTTTTTCTCCTGTAAATCGACGTCTAGTGACTGGAAGCTGTACTGTAGGAGGCGCTGTATTAAGTCTGTCCTGTTGTTAGGAATCATATCATAACCGCTTTTGCAATAATCAGCCAAAATAGAGCTTATCAAAGGGTTACGAAGCAGTTCATTCTGGTGATCTAAGGACCTCACTTTGTCGATAGTAGAGGCATGTTGCTCGGGAAAATCACACAATTTCTGCAAACTTCTTGAAAGTATGCGCATACCGTAATCTGGATTTATTCCATAGACGTAGAACAAATTGTCAAACCGATGTTTGGGGATGATGCTTGGACATGTCAAGACAAGAACTCTGGCAAATGAAGGCTTGTTGGAATCGAGAGTTGCTTCGATGGTTTTAACGAGTCCATTGCAGAATGGAACATTATCGAAATATATTTCAATATCCTCAGAACGCAATCGCAGCCATTCACATATATTATTTGGGTCCAACTCCGATCCGGACTCTCCTAACGTGGAGAGAAGCGTGCGAACTATGAACCGGATGTAACATTTGCTGTCCAAGACAGACGGAAACGAACCTTCCGTAACAGCGGAGCAGTCCAAGTACACCGGGATTTTCGTTGGCTGCTGCGTGGCCTTGAGATTGAGCAAATCGTCCACGCTGACGCTTGAGGTTTGCTGGCAAACGACCTTGACCTCCCAGAGGTGAAGCAGCCGTTGACATATGGTGGTTTTCCCCACCCCTATTTCCCCTTCTATGAGGACGCTGGCACTCCGCGTTGGACGGGGGTGCACGAGGTCATCTATTGAAGCCGTCTCCAGTCTGAAATTGAAAGAAAATATAAAGAGGTATTAAAGTAAAAAATGTAATTGTTGGATCGGGTACTATACGAACACATCGATTAATCATATATTATAAATCATTTATTTAATGTATCATTAATTTAATGCGACCTCTAGATTTTAGACATAAATGTGATAACAATTAAATGAGAACGACCATGCCTTCATTCATATTTTGTTTACATGGTACTTAGGTGATATTGAGTAACAAAAATGGCCAGCTGCGTATCATTTCATGTCAACCTTGAGACCAAGACGAAGTCACCACTCTTTCATACGCTCGAAGTCACCACTCTTTCATACGCTGTAGTATAAGGATACGCTGTACCTGGGTCTTAGAGGATCATTTATTGGCTTTCCTCGTGTATTTGTAACTGTTTAGCTATCATTGGTTATGCCACACGCACATACATACACGTGCATGCCCAGTAATGAAGCGTAGGTTGTCCAAACCGTTATCCATTTACCTGCATATTATATCTTTATGATGTTTCATGTCACAGTTGTTATTTCATCTCTATTTCAACAGTTTTCGCACAATGTATAAGTCAAGCTTTTAAGTACATTATATGTAGGTGTGTTTTTTTAAAGAATAACGGAAAATATTCACTTTTAAAGTTTTAAAAGTAAATTGTCTAGTGGGAACATGACAAAAGTAGTAAAGGAAAAGGAAAATCTCAACATACACATGGTATTTTCATGATCTCTTATACGATAGTTCATAGTTCCAAAGGCAAAAGGCTCGATCACACGGGTCGATCAGTCGTACGACGAGTCTAGTACGATCGCTGTCGTTGCGAATCGACGCATCGTTACAACCTAAAGTCAACATAACCAGGCTATAATTAACAAGGTTCCAAGCGATTAACGTGGTCTGTAAATGTATGGTTCATCACAGGATGCTAATGATACTATGAACATATAGAAAGATGTTTCACTTAGTCTGGCGTATCCTGTACTCTCTATATACAATAACACATGCCTGAGAAGATTGTAAGTGAATGATTGCATAATTTGGCTTTAAGTTCGACCTGTTTAAAGGGAGAATAGTTTCCGTGAAGAATGTGATAGATTATTGCACGTACCAATATTCTACATGTTTTCCCATTCCTCCATTATGATTTACATTTTGTTATTTTAGTGATATGTTTGGATAAAATTGTGGCTTAGTGCCGCTTTCAACATCCTTTCGCCTTTATAACGGATTGTCAGTTTAGGGCTGAAGGAAACCCACAACATCCATAGAGCTGAATATGTTGCAGATCACATAATTACTAACTTTTTGACACCCCGGTTATTGGTGGTTCTCGTCAGGATGATGGCGATTTTTCTTTGGATAAGATGCTGCTAAAGTTGTAAGGTGGATATTTCCATAAAATGTGCTGTAAATGAAAAGAAAATCAAAAAAAAAAAAAATCGAAGAAATACAGGATTAGGTATTTGGTGTATACCGCGGAGTAATATTTACCGTGTCAGTGGGTAGTAAGCTGGCCACTGTGACGTGTGGAGATCATTCCGCACCTTGAACCTAGGCACTCTTTTTATTTGGAAAAATGGCTCTCGGAGAGGTAACTGCCTCTCTGTATCACATGACCTGTCTTCACGTGACTGTCGGAGATGCTGATAGGCTGCCACCAGACATGACGTCATCTGGTCGCCAAACTGGTCAGCTAAAATAAGTAGACCACACTGATTAATTTCATTTAAAGACATACAGAAACTGATTTCGTTGTTGTTGGTTTAATTGGAATTTAACGCTGTTTTAAAGATTATTTCGCTCATATTGAGCTTGTGTCAGGAACAGACGTGCAACACGTGTAGTGCTGGCACCGACGCAGGTCTACAAATGATGGTAACCACACCACCACAGCATTATTGTACAGACAGCACATCTTATCATGACCTCTTCATACCAAAAAGACCAGCAAAAATTGTCGGAAGGATTACAGTGGACTCATATTAACCATATTGATGAAGTTAGGCATGCCCAAATTGCTAAGAATCAAGCAGCGACGTTAAACTTATCAATCACCTTTTTTTTGTATCTAATATAAGTCTGCATTGAGAGAGAGAGAGAGAGAGAGAGAGAGAGAGAGAGAGAGAGAGAGAGAGAGGGAGTGAGAGAGAATACATTAATATACCGATATACCGGTACATAGGTTTCGGCAATAGTAACTTTAATATCAAGAGTAATAAAATGAATGAATGTACATGTTTAAACACACTTCAATTTGAATGTGTTTCTAACGAGCTATCTCAAGACTGATGTGTTTACCTTGCGCCGAGTTCATTGCTGTATGCTAGGCTCTATATCCAGCTCCATGTTTGTTCATAAGACGGCTGCAACATTACGTCTTTTTATTCCTGCAGCAATTCAAAACATCTTCAACCTGAAACCCAACCAACAATAACATATACATCACATCATCTTTATGATAAACTATGAAATCATGAAACAAATTGAATAGGCATAAAACATTAGTTTAGTTTTTTTCGGTTGAAGAAAATTACCTGTATTTTGCAATTTGCGTTTGTTGGTGCATATTATTGTATGCATAGTTTGAACCTAATATTAACTTAGTACATATTTAATATTATACAATTTATATTCTTCTTGTCTTTCAGATCAAAATTAAACTAGCCATATATTAAAATCATAAAATTATTTATAATATGTATTAAGGTTTACCTTGCCACAAAACGTCTTCGATGCCAAGTGTTGCGTATATCCTCAGTACGTTCCTCAACCTTGAGAAGAATTTCCTACAACAGGTGAAATTCCTTCTACCATACACCTAGAGCGCGCCGACATCAGCCGACATCGGTATAGGTCGGACCATATCACCCCGACAAATGTGCACCATCGTCTTGTATGTTCAATTATAGACCTTCACGAACGCTTGGGGGGAACAACCGACACGCGCACGCACGTGCACCAGTTCAGAGAACTTCTACCACAACAGAAATAAAGCAGGCATTATCTTAGTATTTCTGGTTGTTGCTATTTCTACCTGCTAAAATTCCGTGTAGATTTCGACAGGTAAGCTAGACAGTGAAGGGAATATGGCGCTTGCGAATCAGGATGCTGAGGGTGTATCAGGTTACCGCAGTTCGGTACTGGGAATGGGGTGCTACCAGAATAGATCATATGAGGATGAGGGCAGGCCCACATTCTTAAAGACCGGCTACGTATAGTCTGTCGCACTATGTATATGTAGTTGCTTGAATGATTGAAGCAGAAACGGTTTGGCTGGGAAGTTTATAAACATATCAGGGACAGATGGTATTCTACAAGGTAGCTTACAGAAGGGAATCTTGGAAGATACGATAACGTATAAATATAGCATAGAGTATAAATATAGAATCATAAAACATCCAGATGGAAGGGTACGCGCTCAAATCTAGACAAGAGAGAGAGAGAGAGAGAGAGAGAGAGAGAGAGAGAGGGAGAGAGAGGTAGGGAGAGAGAGGAGGTAGGGAGAGAGAAGAGAGAGAATACATACATGTATAGGTTATTTAGTATTTGTTAATTACAGAAATGTATACAGAAATGGATTTGTATACAGAAATGGATTATTAAAAGTTGGACAATCATTTTCTTATTCTTATGAACAAATTATGAATGAATCAAACGTAATACATTTCTCTTAGACTGTCCATAGTTTCAGAGGGTGAAAGTAGTTTAAATATAAATTATATTGATTGGTATTATATTTATATGAAAGGAGCCGCTGAAATTCTTGTTCTCCAGTAAATCTAGACTTGATTATCTGCTCTAGGGTGATATTTTGAATAGGAGTATTTTGGGTGAGAACCAGGTGTGACACAGATTATATTTCTCAAGAAAGAAAATTTCCCCAATTTCATGTTAATAATTGAAGCATTTAGATCTCAAAGATAATATACGATAGTGTAATGAGAAACGGGCTGATACTGCACAGACGCCATACGTAGCAGACCATATCTTGACTCATTGTAGTGTTAACTGCAATATTATATGCCAAGTCAGTTTCTCATGTTGTTACAGTAGCGCCTAGGCAATGCTACGGGTTAGGCGGACTACACAAATACTAATTATAATTACTTACTACTACTACTACTACTAATAATAATAATAATAATACCAATACTAAAACTAATTCTACAAATAATAATAATAATAATAATAATAATAATTAGGTGAACAATTATTATTATTTAAAAAATAATTGTTGTTGTTATTATTATTAAATTATGTAATAATGAAATACCGTTGATTATAGGGGCCTGAATTCCTTACGGTGCATCTAAAATACAATATAATATAATTAATGGGAAACCATCAAAATCTCAAAAGCAAGGCGACGACACAGTGTACGCGGATGGACCATGACCAACCCACGGTTCAAGGGAAGTAACTCTACTGGTGTGCATTTTTCTTTATATATTAGGTAGACAAGCAGATATTTCGGACTGTGTTGTTAAGTGCACACCCCAATAATAATGGCTGCAAGGCAACTCGTGCACGTGGATATCGTAAGCGACCTGATCTGACCTTGGTGTTGGGTCGGAAAGAAAAAACTGGAAACTGCGATGTCGGAACTCGCTGATAAATTTGAGTTCCGCGTTCGCTGGGAACCGTTTCTTCTTCGACCCAACACCCCCATGGAGGGAATGCCCAAACCCGCACGTTTCGCCGATCCCAATAATCCCAGGTAAGGCGTGGAGGGTCCTAATAAGACAGGTCGGCGACATTCTCAGCTGATCGTGATCATAATATTAATACCGTATAATATAATACTGTATATGATTTATTGTGCCACCTGTTTCAATCAATATTTGTATATATATATATATTAAATGCATGTTATCTATAACAGTTAATATCCTAATAATCTGAACGAGAACTTTC
>JAUTBT010075921.1:0-13288 GCA_032361225.1 Lepetodrilus schrolli | reverse complement strand
GTAAAGGAGAGATGAACACCTTCTTTCTGACAGGACGAGACGGCTTCACGAAGGTCCTTCCATCTTCAGACCAAGACGCCAATGGAAATTACCCCACGTATACTAACATCACAGAGTGTGGAATACATACCAGAGATGGCAGCCATTCTGCAGTGATGACGTCAACGCCCAGAAGAAGCTCTGCCTTTGACGTTCACGATTCTGAATACCACAGCAACGGTGTCCCCAGTCATCTGCTTTCAACGCCTAGGAGAAATTCTGCGTTTGACAGCAATGACGTCGAGTGTCATGCAAACAGGCACGACAACTCGTCCCAAAGAAGGAACTCTTCATTTGACATGCACGACCTCGAGTGTCTTCTCAATGGAGTTCATAACCATGGAGTTTCTCCTCCGAGAAGAAACTCCGCGTTCGACGTCAATGAAGTCAGTTGCCATGGAAGTGGTGCTCCCGGTCATTGTCTGGCACACGCATGCCACGGTGTTTGCGAATGTTCGGCAGGTAAGATGGCGCATTTCCATCGAATGAATTCAGATCCCTGTGAAATTACAGACATGCCTCGTATGATTTCAAGTGATTGCAGTCACGTCACCGCAAGCAATGTGAAGTCAGATCCTGTGCATATGAACCATACAACCCGAGTGAACTCAGATCCCCGTGAACATTCGTGTCAGCATGTGAACAGAACATATGAACATGAACATGTGAACAGAACGCCACCGCACACTAACATGCACATATCGCTTGAGCACGCCATTGCGAACAGGACGTGTGAGCAGTGTGTCGTCAGTAACCTACAGGATCACAATGGCTCTTTGAAAAGCAGACAAATTGTCAGAAAACCACAAGTGTCTAATCCTATTCGCAGACGAAAGGCCATGGATACAACCCCAACTATTACCCCGGTGTACACCGGTGAACACGTTAACCTTGCATTCAACCAGGATGACTCCGATGTTCCAAAAGGGTCCGTTTCCGGGAACTATGTCCGTGACAAAAACCACAACGTTGACAAGTCTCCAGAACATGGGAGTCTGACCAACGAGAGACCGCGAGAAGTCATGATTAAACCGACCGTGAACGTGAACAAATCTCGCGAGAGCGACCACGGTAACCGATCGTACGAGCACCTGCACTTGAAGAAACTCTTCGACCTTGGCGAAACAGGAAAGACGATCGTTGGATTTACAAAGAACGCAGTAATTAAAAGCGCAACTGTTCCCCGGTGTACGAGTCCAAGGCTCAACGTCCTGAATCCTACCAGACTGGACGTCGACTCGAACGAGAAGAAGCCGAGCCGTCGAGTTAAGACAGTCTTCACAGTGACGCCCTTATGACATGAGGCCCCCGAGACGTTTGTGTGGGAAGAAAACGAAATCAACGTCTAAATGATTTATATCACACGCACGAACGTAAAAATCTGAAATAACCATGCCAAAATTAAATCTAGGGTAGGACTTCATATCACTCTCGTAAGAGCCCGATCGCCATGTACTTAAGAGATCGCTACGAGTGCTCATGGTCTCGTAGCAATTACGAGAGCTTCGAAAAACGATACCCCGTGGTGATTACAACAAGGTGCTAAGAGTATCTTCTGGCCAAATTGACGTTTTCCTCCATGCGTCCGGATGTATTGGTTCTTTAAGCATACTCCTCAAGACCCTGATAATGTAGAACAGGCACATTAATCAGAGTTGTATTGTGTATTTTGTGGTATGATCAACTTCTTCTAACATGGATGTCTCGGGACATAAATATTGCTCTATTGACAATGGCTAACCATCGAGTTACCATGGAAGTGACTGATAACGACGCCCACATGAAACGGAAGGAAGTGATAAATGCGCATGTCGATACGCAGTGGTAAAGGGACTTGAATATTTAAATATTTGAAAGTACAGACATGGTCGCAATTGTTTATTAGCAAAATGTGTCGTCTGTTTGATTCGTTTTTCAAACTACCCTGTTTAAATTAAACCGTAGCATATTCAAGAACTTACTGTTTGCTATGCAAATGACAAATAATTCTACGCAATGTTTGGTTTTAAGTTTCCTTCGTGTTTTACTTATGTACAGTCTGTTTTCACATGTTAAATTATATCGTCATAATAATGAGATTGTTTTTCATTATTTCGTTTACTTATTTACGACTTTTGTTTTGTTTGTACTTTCCTGACTTTGCTCAGTAAACTTTTTAATTCAATGTTGTCTTCTTTATTCACTCAACATATCAGAGAAGAGCCACGTTGCAAGTGCGTTAATTCGACATACTATTCCTATAAACGTTCAGGAGATGTTTTAAATGTGCATCAAACCTGAATACATGTTGAGAAGTTGCATAAACAGGCAATAGTAATTCGTAGCAAACGCCGTCCATATGCTTGGACAATTTTAAATTGAAATGTGGTTGAGTATGTTCTCAATTATCAAGGACAGGCATAATAAAATAGTTGCTATTGTAATTTAAGTTACTTCATTTATAATAGTTGCTATTGTAATTTACAGTAATTCATTTATAATAGTTGCTATTGTAATTTACATTACTTTATTTAAAATAGTTGCTATTGTAATTTACGTTACTTCATATTAAATAGTTGCTATTGTTATTTACGTTACTTCCTTTAAGATATATAACATTGATGATTGCCGTAAGATTTCATAGCCTGGTTGAAATGTATACGCTTCTAGTCTTTCATCTTCTACATGAAAATACCATAAATTCCTTAAACATGTATAATAATATAATATAATTCAAATAGCTGACATTAATGTAATGTAACGTAATATTTTCAACAGTCATAAATGTTGACAAGGTCGTTGAAATGAATCACTTAAATGTATGTCCGGCTTCAAACGCACACGTCATGATATTTACGTTATATTTTAGCTTAAAGTGCTAGCGGGGATGTATTTTGAATTAGGCAACTCGTTACACGAGCAGAACAGATTAGTGTCCTCGCCAAATGATATGCAGTGCTGTAGTTTAAGATCTGACTACTCGTCAAATGGGCAGATAAGATTGGTCTACTTGCCAAATAGGTAGATAAAATTGGTCTACTCGCCAAATGGGCAGATAAGATCGGTCTACCCGGGAAAGACACTTTCCACAGATCCAGTGACCGGGGTAATAATTTAGCGCTATGAGGACAATATATATGTGGATATGGCGCAATATGAATACGCACATTATTATGTTTATTTGCTTCTTTCTTTAGTAGATCGTGCAGATAACAGATTAAGCTGAGATTTCATCTTTCTAATTCCATATTTTGTTAATTAAGGGAGTTGTTATGTTGGCAAAATTAGCCCTTATTCTTCATGCGAAGTTTTAGCCCCAACATAAGCCTCGTTTTAAGTAAAAGTGGTTTGGGAATATTGACAGTGTGGAGTTAGAACGCATATAAGATTATGGTCAGAATCAATCTGTTCCACGTCCATGTCCAAATGGTACTACAAGATAATACATAGAACAACATCGAACTCAAATTTTCCAAACAACAATACGCATTTTTACGAAAACTAACAGGTTAAAAAATATATGTTTTTAATATTTTATAGGTTGTTTATGGACTAATAAATGTCACAGCTGTAGACCACCACATTTTATAAATACGGATATGCAAAACTTCAAACGCCATTTTCTTTTACCCCTTTTGGGGGAAGATAACCCAACCTGGTTTTCAGGCCACACTATTTAAAAAAATATATATAATATACTATTCTTCCCTCTATAAGATCCAAGTCAGCAATACACGTCATATTCCACGGTTGTTGTTATAAACCTCGTTTTAATGCGGCAACCTTTGACATGTAGCCGTACTGCTTCAGTTTCTTGCGATGTTTAAGCAAGCGAAAGGGTCCTAGCATGTGTCCCTGTCTGTCACTGTATCCCCGCGTCAAAGTCTGGACTGTCTGTCACTGTATCCCAGCGTCAAAGTCTGGACTGTCACTATGAACCCCAGCACTGTCACACAGCTGGCTTCACTGTTGTAAACACAGTAATAAGGCTGACTTCGTGCAGTATCTCTAGTCACTAGAGCTGGCTTCACTGTTGTACACATAGCTACAGGGCTGACTTCGTGCGGTATCTCTGTCACTCAGCAGGCTTCACTGTTCACCTAGGCTTCACCTAGTTATAGGGCTGACTTCGTGCGGTATCTCTAGTCACTGGAGCTGTCTTCACTGTTGTACACATATCTATAGGGCTGGCTTCGTGCGGAATCTCTAGTCACTAGAGCTGGTTTCACTGTTGTGTCCCTAGCAATAGGGCTGACTTCGTACGGTATCACTAGAGCTGGCTTCACGGTTGTACACCTAGGTATATGGCTGACTTCGTGCGGTATCTCTAGTCACTAGAGCTGGCTTCACTGTTCTACACCTACCTACCTCTCAGGATTTGGCAAGCCAACATTTTCAGAGATAATAATAATGTGCACATTTATATTGCGGAAAGTCCAACCTTGAAAGCTTGCCCATGGCGCTACATGATTCCCCGGTCAATGGATCTACAGTTAAGACGCTAGATGAAGAGCTATGTGCCAAAACCAACTGTCACTTTTTGTAAGTTTTCAGGAGAGCCAAAAAACATGATTTTTCGTTAATATAAAACGTACGCAAATTATTATTTTTAAGAGGCTATTTCTCACGAAGTAATCATCGCATACATAAGAACTACTTATACCGATCGATGCAGAATGAGCCGCGCTTTATACTGGTTACACTATTCCAAAACAACCTAAGGTTTACATTAACAATTTCATCTCGTCCTAACGGTTACCCATTCACAGTTGGGTGGACTAGCGCAATTTGGAATCTAAACACTTTGCTCAAGAGTGCTGCAGGATGGCACGAGCTAGGTTCTAACTCAGGACGCCCGCATAGAGTGTAGGTATTGCACTAGACATGCGAGCACCGGCTGGTACAGACTAACCAAATAAGTGTGTTCAGACTTTGAACGATCTACGATAATCACATCAGAATGGTAACGTCTTCGGACCTTGGTCCCTGGACGGATTCGAACCCAGGTAAATTGATTCCAATATTTGACGATCTAGCTACTACTTCGCTACCAATCTATTTACAGCAGTTTGCAAACGTATTGGTATATTAATCAATAGCTTGGTTTTATGATTCTCCAATTATTTGAGTATACCCTGTATGTAGCTACGAATGCCTCTAAAGCCAATTTATGTATAATATCAGCCTTTATATTATAGTAGTAGTAGTAGTAGTATTAGTAGTAGTAGTAGTATAAGTAGTAGTAGTAGTAGTAGTATAAGTAGTAGTAGTAGTAGTAGTAGTAGTAATAATAATAATAGTAGTAGTAGTAGTAGCAGTAGTAGTAAAATATTAATAAATAATAAATAATAATAATAATAATAATATATCTGTAAAGTGCCAAATTTATTGAAGAGCCGGTCATTAGGTCAGATATTCAGATTTCTAACAATGAGTAATAGCTTTTAAATAGTGCTCGAGTAAAATATCAATTTTTCTACTGCATTCATAGAAATGTATTGGACATTTTCAAAACACATTTCAACATCAACATCTACTGAAAATTCACCATACATTAATGAATAATGCATGTTTCCATAAATATCCACCAAATTACGATTCATCATCAGTTTTCTAAGAACGTACCTAGCCTGTGTGATGGATAGTCGTATGCCGACGAGGTGTCATCATTACGCCAGAAACATCCTACACAAAGTCCGACCTGTCTAGTATAGATACTTACCTTGTCAGGCGAGAACAACTTTTACCTGGGACAGGTAAGACAGCGCGTTATACCACACAGCGACGACGGCAAGGAGACAATGTTCACCTGGGGAGTGATCCTCATCCTCATCCTCCTCCTCCCTCTCATCCCGACCCTCCCCGGCGTCCGGGGGGACAAGAGGGAGTTCAGAATTGCCTGGATGGCCCCTGAGAAGGAATACAACACCTTCAGTGCTGCCACCACAGTCAACGCTCTGAAGTTGGCGATGCGTGCCATCAGTAGGAAATATCTCAGAGGTTACCCGATCAGGTATTATGTTTGTTTGGGGATTATAGTTCATTGGATGGGCATAGGTGTCAATTCTGCTATACTACTACTTCTACTACTACTATTTTCTGGTAGTAGTAGTAGTAGTAGTAGTAGTAGTAGTAGTAGTAATAATCATAATTACAATAATAATAATAATGTGCGCATAGCGCTACGTTATTACCCCGTTCAATGGTTCAGTGTGCTCTCATTTTCCAGGGAGTTGAGAAGAATAATGAGAGCACACTGATCCATTGAACGGGGTAATAATGTAGCGCTATGAGCATACAACCCATGCTTCCATTCAAGGCGCTAGAAGGTTATCATTCAGATGCCTATGCAACTCTACCGGGTACCCATACACGGCTATTTCTCTCCGACAGCATCTTTGGGAACATTTCGTGATTTATTTTTAATTGAGTTTAGAGTCGCTTTACCTAGTTCATACCTAAAGTATATTAAAATCAACCAATGCATAACTGAGGGAAATGCTCAATATTAAGGAATATTAATGAAAACATAAATATTCTGTCACCTATTGCAGACGACAACTTTGTGTGTATGTGTTTATACCACGTTTTTATCGTCTGAGATTTAATGTATTCAATTACGTATTGTATGTGTGTAATAAATATTGTAAACTTGATACCTGCTTAATCGTCAGTAAGAGGATCAGTGATCACATTCCTTTACGTTCATTAAGCTATTAAGTGCAAACAATGTTTCACCCGGCTTAGATGCGATCTATGGCTGATATAACGATTGGCTAGGAACTGCGTAGCATAAAATAATATATATATAGAGGAATGTTAATGTCTACTTTAAATTAGTCTCACGTCTACTGGTCTTCTTTAGTTGTTAAAATTATTATAATTAGAGATATCACTTTAACATTGGGTTGTTTTATGTTGTATTGCCCGCAACACACGTTCTACCAAAAGCATCAAGACTGGATGCCTACATATAAATGGCCACCAAATGAATACAGTGCACAAGTGTGGACAACTTAGGTAGCTTTATAAAGATTTTGGAAATCCCGAATTATTTATATGGCAATTTAAACAACGTGTTAAGGACAATGATATTCCACCTGCATATGCATATTCCACCTATATATCTGTGTTAAATGATGAATTATTTTTTTAAAGCAATAGTCGCTCTATATTTAAACATGCATTAGCAACATTTAGGTGTAGCTGTTATACGTAATTCAATTATAAACAAATGTGTAAATGTTAGTGAAGAGTATCATATGTGTTGCTATTGTAGCAAATATGGTTATCAATACGTTGGAAATGAATTCCATTATATATTTGAATGTTTGTCTGTTAAAGATTTAAGAACACGATAAATATTATAAATATTATTCTATCCACATCATATCCACGTTTTGTTAATCTATTGAATAGTACATGTCCAGATACATATGTTATACATTTAAACTTTACCCATCATTACATACTATATTGTAACATGTTCTATGGGCCTGTGGCCTAAAATAAAACATTATCTCTTCGTTATTTTTAAATAAATAAAATTGGCAAGATCTTCAAACGCAAATTTCTGGATTAGAATGTAATGTCCGCAACATGGAATTGTCCACAAATATGTAATATGTAATGTCCGAAAAGTGGAATTGCCTACAAACATGATATATGGAAATTCCGGCTAGCTAATTATAGCTATGACTGATTCATTGTCTAAGTTTTCTCAGAAATTGTTTTAATACCTAATAACTCGTCACGTGACACTAGGTATATACATGTTATTCTGTGCTGTCGCTTCTTAGTACAGTATATCATTGTCACATGCTTGCCATAGAGGGATGAAAAACGTACCATTCATACTTGTATATCTCAACAGCATATTTTATTGTTTAAAGCTAAATCCTACAAGTGTTTAATTATTTCTTATTAATGCAATGGCTGTATTGGCGGCCTATATAAATAGCCAATAACTTAAACCGTAATTCGTGGTATTGGTCGGTGATATATGTATTGGTGCTGGTGTTTGTAAAGCCAATGTAGTATTAGTATTAATATCGGAAAATGTATTCATATTGACAATTAGTTTGGTGTTGGTATACCATGTATTGGTATTAATAAAAGTATTGCTAAAAGGTTAGCATTTCCATTGCAATCTTGCCATATCTGGTACCAATGCTATGATGCGTGAATAGAGGTATTTCCGAACTAATGACACTTGCCTAAGGTGACACCACAACGTTTTGTCAGCCATCTTGGTGTTGGACCACATCGAAACATTATCTACAACATGCATCGAGTATATTTTAGCAGACGGGGAAGTGCAGCTGATGGATAAATAGATCAGAAATTTACGTCATAAGCAGTGAATCTGGCATTTCATTTTTTTTTAGATTAAATTTTCTTTTGCAAAAACATTCTTTAGTGAACATCCTTGATGGTTGACATTAACGTCATTCGGTGGAAGATGGGTACCAACTTAACAACTAACTGGCGTTTGGGACATTCAGTGACATCAACAGCTTGCATAACAGTCAGCACAGCCATACAAAATACCATATACTGACAATATACTAAACAACCACCTCGATATAACACATTACGAAATGTCTTGAATTCGGTAAGGAATTTGAAATCGTTAATGCCTGCAGAAGATAGTACGTACTTACCAGATACAATTTCACTAGTGAGTGAGTGATTATGGAGTTTAACGTCGCTGCGGGAATCTTTCACCGATTTGCGACGACTATTTCACTATAAGGTAATACTATAAGTACGGTTATTTTAATATAACGCAAAGTAGACTAGTATTCCAGCGGTTACACACTATACAGAGCTGAACTTGGTGGACTCACTAGTGAGTGTAATATATCTCATCACTGTTACGCTGACGCCTCTCAATTGTCAACGTCCTTCTCAACTGATGACGTATCTCCACGAGCGGCCTTTTCAAATATGTAATTACTGTAAATCAGGAAATTAATGCGAGCAGGATATTAATGCGGAAAAAATGCGATTGGCTTGGGAAATAATGATAGGTAGGTCCGGGAAAAAAACATGAATAGAGGCCTGGTCGATCGCATTTAATTGTTGTCGCATTTATGTCTAAAAGTTTTAAATTAGTGACGCTTTCATTTCCTGAATTACAGTATGTACGGCTGATATCAGTTAGTGGATGACACAAAACATCATAAAGCTAAACAGTGACAAAATAGAGGCGATACTAATCGGAACATCTTCAAAGATAGCGAAAACTCTATTATATCAAACTCACTATTGGCCTGGCTCCCGTTTCACAACGACATCCTAAATTTATGAGCTCCTAACATTATGACCCAGTTTATCACCGCCTAAAGTTAGTTGTCGATTTAGGAAGGGTCGAGACTTATTATGGAAATAACTTTTAGGACTGGTTTAGGAAACATAGGAGTGATTCTTCAATCCGACCTTGAGGCGGGTGGTAGCGCAGTGGTAGAACGTTGGACTTCGGAGCCAAAGGTTCCAGGTTCCAATCCCGCCCCGGGAGCCCGGCATTAATGTTCGCGAAAGTTACCTTTCTGACGCGATATTGGTAGGATGCAGTTATCGCCCTTGGTCTGTCAGTACCAGCCGGTGCTCACAGATTTACTGCAACATTCATCGCTACGGATGTTGCGGGTTTCCTCCTGACCTAAACTGACAAGCCGTGATTTATGTGAAAGAATCTTGAAAGCGGCTCTAAACCCCATTTCAACAACAAAATCCGACCTTAGCATATCCTTGACCTCTGTAGAAAGTGTTACTTCCACCTGAGAAATATCAGAAGTATACGTCACCTTATAATAACACAAGCAGCTGCAGATACTCTTGTTAGATCGCTGATCTTTTCTAGACTTGACACTAGTCAGAGGCTCATAGACAAACTACAGCGGATTCAAAACGTTGCTGCCAGGATAGTTAAAAAGTCGGCCAATAACAGTGATGTAAGATCTATCCTAAAAGGACTACACTGGCTCCCAATCATGTCTTTGACATACTTGTTTATTATTATTATTATTATTATTATTATGGGTCGTGAGATTGTATCTATGATAAACAACCCCGATGATACTTCCTATTGAAAATGATGGCATGACCAATATTTTAATAATCGTCTACTTTAGTATGGAAGTAATACGACTATGTCCATCCCCATACATTATGAATTATCCTTCATATTTTATTTAGATATTCCGTAATTTAATACAGTAGATTTCCCCTAGCATATAATAAAATAACCATTTCCTCTCGGCCGTGGACCGCTTCGGACATTCTACATTCACTTGAAAGTACCTGAAGGGCATACTAGTATATAACCGTTTGTCGTGGAGACTGTCCAATCTTATCCTTCATACTGAATAGGAATCATATGTGTCTTTGGATGTCAGTAATTTGGTTTTCATCATTAACAATGTTGTTTTATTGTGCAACGTCATAGCATATATTTGTTAATGTACTGTAACGTACAAATAGCAGTTATTATGGGCGAGATGAACAGCAGAACAGAACAGAACCTTTATTCACTCAGGCCGAGAACCTCGCCATATCAGGTACAAATATACGTTACATGGTAATCGCGGACAGGGATTTGCTAGGAAGATTTTTTTTGATATTTTAACGTATTTTCGAACAATTACTTAAACCTTATTTGTTTTTCCTTAATATTTTACAATCTGAATCCTCTTGAAGAGATTAAGCTGTGAGGCTTTGTGAAATAGTACGTGAGCTCAGCATCCTCTACAATTTGGGTCCAGTGTCGCTTTCAACATAAATAGCGTGTGAAAAAGCAGTGTGAGGACATGTCTAGAGGATGCATAAATACAAAATTGTTCTTAACTTTGCATATCTCATTTTTCATCTTAAGTTACATGCACACTTTACTGGTGTTACATATTAATTATTATGCAAATCACTGAACTGGATTTGCTAGAAAAAAAGTTGAACAGTCTCCTTCAACAGAACACGTTATATTGTATCAGAGAACATAACCCAGTAAATAGGTCATGAATATGTCAGAAATGTTTTATGTCGTAATATCAACTTCTTTTCTAGGACAAGCTAGGTAAAAATATACACCGACGCCCTTTATACATGTTTTGACTAAATTAGCAACCACAGGTTATATATAGTAATTGATATACTGCTTAGAGAATATAGCCACACCTCGCGTGTACAAAACAAATTGTGTTCTGTATAAACATGTAGTATTGTTACCTTCCCCAGGGTGAAGTGGTACAACAGTGACTGCAACTCTAAAGCTGCTCTAACCGCAGCCGTTGACGCCAGGGAAAGGTTCGATCCCCATTTGTTTCTGGGACCACCTTGCTCTGCAGGTAAATAATTATTTAACTTCTGGTTTAGTTCCTGAATGCATGGTATGGCATTATACAGTTTGTTTTCGGCGGTCCGCTACAAGAACCGACTTATGCTCCAGCGTTCCTTTCGGCAAGGAATGTGTCATGGTTCCCCATTGACATGACTACTTACTCCAACTGGCGGTTTTCTGGAACACTAGGGGCATGCAACTCATGTCAGCTGTATAACAATCCATCGAAACACAATTACTATCACAAGCATAATGTGTGGATGGCTATTTATGCAGTACGTATTTGAATATATTCTTTTATGTAGTATTTTTACGGTGAAGTTATTAATCTTATATGTAAATTTATCAGACAGTATGGCTCTTCTATGTTCATAACTCGATTGGAAAAAAGAAAAAAAATATCTTTTAGCTAAAAATAGCTATTACCGGTAGTATCCTTAACATTCTCGCCAACTTCAAACTTGAAATAAAAAACTGAATTATTTACAACGCGAGCCTGTTTCCAACTGTTATTGTCGCCGTTCTGGTGTTGGTCCGTCATCAGGAATAACACTAGCACTATTCTGTGTGTTTCTGTTCCAGGAATGCGACCTGTGGCTCAGTTGGCGTCCCACTGGAACATCCCCGTCTTCGGCTGGGTGTCCAACGACCACGACCTCAGAGATAGGAACATCTACTCCACCCTCATCAGACTGCTGGGACCGCTCAATCAACTGTGTAAGTCGACTAGAACTCCTAAACATTGTTAATTAATAAAACATGAAGTTGAGATAATATCATTCTTATGTCATTTTATCTCCACGTATTACAATTCACGAGATAAAGTTAAATAAATGCAGAAAATGTACATACTTTCATGTAAAATACGTTTGACCATGAAATATGTCAACAAACCGTGATTGTATGTATGCCTTTGTCATCTAAGAAGAAACATTGCACGTTTTCACGTTACGTCTGTTTTCCACGCAACAGCTTCGACGTGGCATTACGTGTACAGCGTTTTCAATTGGCGACGTTACGCCATGATACACGACAAGGACGATTCGTACAAGTCCGTGTACGAGGCCTTGGTTCAAAGAGAGAGAGCTACGAACTTCTTCACCTCCACGCACTCTGTGACTCCCAGCATGGACGACGAGCAGATTAAAGATATATTCCTTCAGGTCAAGAAGTATGCGAGAAGTAAGTAGTTGGAAGAATTGTCAGACTATGGCAAACGCAAGCCTGTAAATTAACATCGAAGATGTTGAGATCGGTATTCCATATATTCGCAAAATTAGACAACCAGGCATTCTAGCGTGATAAAGGAATGTTATACTTTCAAATCGTAGGCTATTTATAACCAGGATACGCCTGCTCTGGCACACTGGCTTTACTGCACTTGTTATTGCGTGAGATATGCCTTGATCTGTACCTGTCATTATCATCCTGATGATACATAATACATTATCTTAATTGTCCATAGCCAATTGCATAACGTCACTTAAATATGGACATACATTGTATGATATTTCATAAATATTAAGCCAATTTTTTCATTCCGTAAATACTATACACATTCAGATGGCTTTAAATGGGCTAGCTCCATTTTTCTTCAGTACCAAATGAATGTATATTTCATGAGTGTGTTGTCTCAGGCAGTGGCACTACTCTTCCAAGGATTTCAGATAATTATTAAAGGCACGTTTCTTTGAGAATCAGAAGCTGCGTTCACTATGGACTTTGGTTGTACGGACGTCTCTGGTCGACGTTGGGTTATATCTGGTGAACATACAACAAGAACCAGCCATCACTGATCCTCCCTTCTCTCTCCACGGTCATCACTGATCCTCCCTTCTCTCTCCACAGTCATCAATGATCCTCCCTTCTCTCTCCACGGTCATCACTGATCCTCCCTTCTCTCTCCACGGTCATCACTGATCCTCCCTTCTC
>JAUTBT010075910.1:0-13289 GCA_032361225.1 Lepetodrilus schrolli | reverse complement strand
AAAGTCATTAAAGAAGAAAAATGCCACATCATAAAGATTTTACTGTGAAGTCAAATATTTAGGCTGCTGTGCATTTGGACTGTGACATCATAGCAATGCTACGACATCACAATTGTAGCAATGGTTGGACAATCACATTCTTGGTTCAAACGATATCTACAGCATGACATCGCAATGGTAGAACAATCAAATAAACAATGAAATAAACCAAGAATTGGGTTAAACTATATCTACTGCTGTAGATATCGCTTGTTATTTGAAAGCGATATCTACTGAGAAATGATAGTATTTGGTGATAAAAAATGTTTCTCTCTGGTTTGTTAACCCATGTCGATAGTTCATTAGTATATATACATTTGAACACAGGTGCATCACGTGAATAATGATAAATACCTACCTTCTATCTCATGAACGGTATACTATTTATGCAAGAGGACCAACAACTGATAAATTACAGTACATAGACTGAAATCGTTCTTGAACACGAAGCCATAGCAATGTGCCAAATAGCCGCCTCAAGTATCAAAGATAGATGTTCTAAGATATCTTTACTTGCGCTATTTGCTCCACCACTAATATAGATAACGTATTCCAACGGAAATTACATAACTATTGGCAAAAATATTGTAAACATGAAATTTATTATTGTGTCTTTGATATATTACGATGATGTATTTTATTAATTTATATTCGTGTTCTTTATATATTTTTATTTTTTATTTTTGGTAGTGATGTTATGAGCCACGTTCCTTCGCACGATCGAAAATGATTCTGCGAACTAGGAACAATTAAGTGTGGCTCTGATGGGTTTTCCACCCAGCATTCATGGACTAAATTCTTCACCCGTCAGATATACCGAATACAAATCACCTTATCAGCGTTATGATACAAATAGCAAGAACCGTGCCACGGTTCCAACAGAACAAATCAAGGATGTCTTGCCAGTATTTGAACTAGGTCTCGTTGTAGTTAATTCTGAATAAACATCCCATAAAGTATGTTTACTCTTGTGGAATTCTGTTTAGTAGTAGGGTTATGTTCATCAAACAGCTGAAAATAAACTGCTAATAGAGTCTAGCTACTAATTGGGCATTATTTATGTCTGCACATAAGAGCCAGTTAAGACAATTAGACTATATCAACCACCAGGGTCTCAAGCTTGCTGGGTTCTGTCCGCACGTCTTCCGTCCATTCATGGAAGATGATAAACACTCCCTTCTAGAGAAGAATCATACTTGGATTACAATACATCACAAAGCTGAAAGCCAACAGGTATCCATTATCCTGCCCCCACACAAATTGAATAAATGTAGTATCGGTAATACTATACATGTGTAAGTTTGATTAGTAATGAATACCACGGCGAGACACACGGGCTCAACAACAACAAAAAAGGAGGTGCTGTGGCTCGAAACTGACAAGCCATTATATGAGTGAAGTAATCTTGAAAGCGGCTCTAAACCCAAATTAATACATTAAATGTAATCCAACAGAATGTAGAGGGTGGTGCAGCTATAATGTGACTTTATCTATGTTAATATTGTTATTGGTCAATTGTAATATATAGAAAGCTATATTTTCAAGAATACCTCTTTCATGCATCTAATGCCCCCAAAGACCTTAACGCATTATATATTCTATTGATCAGTGTTTTGAAAGTGTGCTTTGCACACGTTGTACGTATGCTGAAGGCGGCATTACATGTTTTAAAAAACAATAGCTCTGCACGCCGACACTAACAGGCGGGAACAGTACCGATTTATTGATAAAATATAAATTTGGAGAAATTCTCTCACTGTTCATGGTACGTAACATCATCAATTCTTTGTGCTTCTGTAATGAAATAGTGTGTACGTGTTCATTTCCCTTGAATAAAAGTGATGAAAATAAAGATATAAATATTAATAACATAAATCGGCGACATTGATATTCGATTCGATATAGGGTTCGCATGGAAGAATAACACTAAATATGGTGGTTTATTGGGTAGTGGTTAGAGCAATGGCAATTTGTATTATGTAATTTCTTCCCTCAAGGATTAGACAAATCTATAGTATTATATTGACAGCTAAGTCCAATATTATACAACATACGCGCTCACATTAATATCTTACGTGGACTAATATCAAATCTTTGTTAAAAGTAGTCATAGTAGCAATATCAACACAGGTACTATATCGGCGTATGTTAAAACGCCGGTGGCGTGTTGTACAAACTCAATGTGTATGGATTAACATTACGTCTACTTACGTCGAGGCTACCAGGAACGTGTCGATAATTGATTGCTGTTTGTGGGTTCATATTTTAAATGGCACTTAATTGATCGTCTCCATTGTTCTTGGCTAACGCGCATATTCCACGAATGTTTTCACTGGCCGTCACCGTCAGTAAACGATCAAACAAATCTAACAGAACACGTTATATCGGCTCTCATATTTGTACGTATGTTTCTTATCAGTTATATGTACATGCATGATTGGCTACCTAAAGTAATATGGTATACTGAATCCTTATGTTATGTCATTCTTCTGGTGGTATTATTTAACGTTGATGGATACGTAAACGTAATTATTAACGTCATTACTTTCCGCCTGTTTAATACCGACACCTTGCAATTCATTGTTATAGCCGGAAACACTTATCATTAATAAATTTCAACTCGTACCGCACTCTGAAGATGTTGTTTTAGCAGGAATCTTTTAGAAGGAAATTGATCTTTGAGCGTGATTTAGAGTGCACATGCATTAGTTGGGCAACGTGGTATGGTATGGACACTAATGTTGGCATTCCACTGCCCTTTGAAATATGCCTAAAGTAGCTTTGTTCTTTGTATTGTTGGATTGCGTGGGTGGTGTAGCGGAATACCGGTCTGAACATCTGATGCAGTCTTCGTATTTTAATTATAATATTATATAGTATAGTTCAGGGGGAAACTGTACGATAATAATATTTATAACAATAATAATAATAATAATAATAATAATGTATGAATTTATATAGTGCCTAATATCCGGCTAGTAGCCGCTCGCAGGTGCTGTACAAGGGTATGCTAAGTTTAAAATTGGAAACTCTTGAGAATGGATCGGAAAATAGATAGGCTAGTAGCAGATTGAAGTCATTGTGTTAAAGAGTTCCAGGGTTTTAATGCATCATTATAGGTAGACCATACCCCATTTCTTAAATAGTCAACTCGTTGTGAACGATATGACAGTATGGTGTATGGTTTGTGACAATATTCATTTATTCCCACATAGAAAATTCATACAATTCAAATCCCCAAATCCGTGAATCCGTATATCTATAAATGGAGATACAAGTCTATAGAATACCTCAGGGTAAAATGTCAGTTTATAACTTTGAATAAAGAACTGAGGAATCACAAAGAGACTCCCGACTCTTTGTACATGAAAATATACTCATACACATGCTTCAAATGCAATGCTACATATATCTATTAAATCAAACCTATCCTATAATTGTATGGTGTGCGATATGTATATAATGTAAATAAATATGTATCAGGTTTGTGGCATTATTCATATACTCGCATGCCATACAATACACTCAATTCAAATCCGTGAATAAAATATACGAGTAACTATACATGCCTACAACAGAGTCATACTCAACTGTGATTTTAGAACGCGGACAAAGAAAGTCATGACCTTGGTATACAGTAATATTGTCTCCACTGAACGTGTCTGATATGCATGGCACATGTGACCGTTGGTGCTATTGTGAATGTTGTATGTGTATCTTGAACAAATACGGACCACGTTGTTTTCAACACATTCCGTCTCATAGAGTATCCGTTAATGTGAATACTATAAAACAAACCGATAGGAAGTGACAGCATGGTACTAGTATGTTGATGTATTTCCCGGTTTGTCTTCAATAGTCTTTAAAATCTTAGAGCACATAGTCATTAAGCTATTGGTCGTCATAGGCATACATACAGTCAGTAAGTCAGACAGACAGTTAAACAGACAGACAGTCAGACAGACAGACAGTCAAACAGACAGACAGTCAAGCAGACAGACAGTCAAGCAGACAGACAGTCAAACAGACACAGTCAAGCAGACAGACAGTCAAACAGACAGACAGTCAAACAGACAGACAGTCAAGCAGACAGACAGTCAAACAGACAGACAGTCAAACATACAGACATATACCTACTGTGTAGGTACAGTAGAACATTACAGCTGCGTTTCTAATACACACCATACAACGGCCTACCATGTACTAGCTAGACAAAACGTGTGGAGTATGAACAGCACAGGAAGTACTGTATGATCGACATGTCTTGCACGCTTGGTATGCCGAATTTCTACTGTCTTCCATTTCGCAACTGTGTTACACATGCTTAGGCGTACTGGGTGACCCAACACGCATGTGTGTATCAAGTGGTGGCTGTGGCTGTATGTACATCGTAGTTAACAAAGTAGCTAAATGTGTTCGCCTTTTGTACCTTGCCGCTAACTTCCGTGTTTTTATTTGACCTTAAAGTGTCACGGAATTGCACCCCCCCACACACACACACACACACACACACCTTTTGCCATGCAGTTGATAGTGAGTAATGTTTTCATTATGAACAATGTGGATATTGTTTCTCGAGGATTAACTCTCGGGCTCGATCTCGCCACCACCGGACTACCATATGCAGCTACTGTACCTCCGGGCTGGGGTGCTTTAAAAACATATCGTACGTTGTACTACTGGTATAGTTTTCATTGTAATTCTTTATTACCGAGACAATGTGTGTTCTTGTCTTTGAGCCGTTTCCAGAGACTACAGCTGAAATCTTCCAGTGCGTGTTACATAAATTCTAGTGGTTGACAGACGAGGTGTTGATTATCAAACCATACAACGAGTCGTAAATTTCCACGACCGCTTGATGAGTTACGTGTACGTCTTTGTGTGGTAAGACCCACGTCACAAGTTGCACATATCGCCTCTGATTTACCAAAGGGAAAATAATATTTATGAACTGTTCAAGTCGGGATGGCATACAAACTATACAGGTCAAAGATGATAGCATAACTAATGTATGCCACTAATTGCCACAATGTGGCATATATGGCATTACCTTCTATACTGACAGATAAGTAATGTTAAGTACCGGAAGTGCAAATATATTACTATTTCTAAAATGGCGGTCATAAATCGTTGCCTATAACACATTAATCTTGAAGGATGATATTCTCAAGATGCCTGTAATCAATCGTGTAAATGATTGTGGTAGTAAATATAGAATTATTGGAAACGCATATTCTCTTGTCAGCATTCTGTCTTGTAGCAGAAAGTCTATGTGTACATGTGTACGTTCCAACACACACGCGCACGTGCAGACACATAGACGCGCGCGCACACACACACTCACACATACACACTCGTGCACAATTATAAGTATATGCTCTTTCTGAAGCGAGTGCTACGGAGAATAGGCTACAAAGAGGTGCATGTCAAAGCTCACTTAAAGTTCCATCATCATCATCATCATCATCATCATCATCATCATCAATGAGTCGTATTGTGGTACTTTGGTTCCTTCAATGAGTAATCATTAAGTACTATTGTAACAGTGAACTGTATGAACTCTTTTTTTTCAAGTATCATTTAGACCGTAAAGTAGGTTGTTATATTAAGCATACAGCATTATGTATTAACGTAAAACCTTATGTGCTAGACCATAATGCGTACTCATTTAATCTAATAAGCATTTAAACATTAAACATTAAACGCATACGATGAGAAACATTGATATAATAATTATGCATCTCGCTTGCAAATAAACCAATAATTTGACTTCACTGCATTAAGGAGAGTACGTGAATTGGCTAGATAAAGATGTATATCGACTGAGAAGGTTGTTTTATACTTACATTAAACATATCAAAGGAAATATAAAGGTACATCCAATAGTTACTTTGAATATGAGTCAATGTATAGTAGAAATTTTGAAATATAAATACTGTAAATCAGGACATTAATGCGAGCAGGATATTAATGCGAAATATCCGAGTTGCTTGTGGTTGCATTTAATTCCTGCGGAACTGACTAATGTGTACCCTAATAGTTGTAGTTTATGTTATCTCATAATGATATCTACAACGATACCATAGCACTCTCGTAGCGATCTCTTATACATGGGGTTAGTGTACTTACGAGAGCGTTGTGGTCTCATATTTGATATGAGAGCTTCGAGCAAAGATACCATTTAGCGATAACGATAAAGATTTTAAACATATATGTGTTACTGCCGGAAGATGCATGCATGCATGCACTCAACGCCAAACCCCAGAGGTGCGTGCGTTCCGATAGTAAACGCTTGGAGCGTATCACATGGTCCGTCAAGTGCTACGGCGTGCTAACACTGCACGAGAAAATATCACGGCTTATTATGAGTAACGAATACCTCACCTCTGAGATCATCCAGCTTCAGGACCTCATCTCTGTTGACATCCAGCTTGTCAAAAGCTTCGTTGATGACGTTGACTCGTGCCTCAGACATGGGGGTCCTCAGCTGATTCACAAATTCGTGAAAATCAATAAAACCATTCTGGTCTCGGTCGAACAGTCTGAAAAGTACCTGGAGGTCGGCGTCGCACATGTATAGTCCATACTGCCTCACGCCGTCGGAGAATTCCGTGTAGCATAGCTTCTTGGAGAAGTCTGAATCCATTTGTCGGAAGAAGCTGGACAGGTGCTTTATTCCTCCGCATCCTCGAACACTGAGGCACTGATCGCGGAGTTTGGCTAACAGCGCCTGGCCCCGTGGTTCCATGGCTTCCACGAGGAGAGCGAGGTAAACGAACCGCTGCGCACACACGCGCGCGCGAGTCTGTAGGCTGGCTACTAAACTAGTTCACCGCCGGCGGCTCAGGTACAGAATCCAGATGGGAAGACAGGAGTCGATTGTATTCACTTCGACAGCTGGATTTGTATATATATATATACCCTGTAGTAGAATCACAATGTGATTAACCAGATTGTAGGAGATATGAAACAATTCTCAGATGGCCGCTGCACGTCTCCTAGATATAATACGCTCGGACTGAGTTATCAATGTTCAAACTATTCCAATACTTCTGAAAGAAATAATCAGCATCGGATCTTCCTTGACGCATAGATTGAATGACGGATATCGAAATCGTTTACTTTTACAACGTACCGCGAAACGTCGATTTCAATCTTGATTGTATGACGTTTCTCGGTCCGTATAAGAGTTCCGCGTTGATAAACCTTCCTTCGTGAATCAATGCTAATACAGCCAACCTGTCTGTTTTCCTCTTTAATACTGTGTCAAACTATCAACGTATTCTTCCACGGTATAGAGATCAATGATTACAAGCATCCCGACGCTACACCAATCGTGCCATTTTTTTGCTTTTGTATATAGACACCCACGACCACATCGGCTACGCTGTAAAGACTTAAAGCCCACCACAATCGAATTACTCTTTCACCTGTGGATGTTCTTACAAGCAATCGACATCTACGTCTTTCTTTATAAACACACATTTACCACCACCGCCAGGCTCGCCACCGCCCGGACTTAACAAGCTATGAATAAAAGTGATTGTTCTTGAACATCTCCCATCCGCGACCAATGATGTGCATATTAAACAGACAGATGACTTGGCGTCTCAACATAGCGTGACATCACACTCTCTTGCAAAAGCATGCGCATTCGTAGGTTGCTGCTGGCAACGTGTAAATAAAGTTCGTTCGACGGGATTGGACCTAGGACGATCGATCGATCAGAGAAAGGAGCAATCCGCGGTTGGTCTCATTCATCTACACAGGCCTGTATTATACTGCTCGAGTACATGTAACTCCAGAACTACGTTTGGGTGACAGCAGACGTGACACGTCCAGCCTAAATTGATTTCTATAACTGCAGTATTGTGAATTCGTAATTGAGTCCTCCCTATGAATATATGACAGTCCCTGTCAGTATAGCTGTTATTTGAATCGATATTTGAATTCATAAGCCACAATGTTCCTACGTGAGTACGTAGTGTCCTCCCGTGGGTATGTATCTCCTTTCACCAAAGACACTTCATACCTTTCTCATACTATGTATAGTCTGTTACGCGCCATAGTTCGTCTTCAGATTGTACGCGAGTTGCTGGATAGGAACGAGTATATATGCCAATATTGCCACACAGTCGCATTCAACATACGTGTGTGTCAACTATAAATAATCCAACCTCATCAACACGCATGGATAGACAGTTGTACTTTGCGTTGGAAGTAATTACCTACGAAATTCGTTATTATTTGTTAATGTTTCAATGAATACTTGAAGAAAATGTCGATAATGTATAGGTATTTCCCATCTCATCCAATTATCATAATTCTTGGTGTTAATATATATTAGCATCACATGGGTAGCTATGGTAGTGATATACTATAAACAACACCGACGCCTCCAGTGATACGGTGGTATACTCTACCACGCATTATTCTCAAGCCATATAAATACAGAATCATAGTCCTATACCGTATGCCAGGCGAGTGCCGGTTATTGCATTACCGTGATCATTGTGCATAGTTAATGACCATTTGAAGTGTCATGTGTTGCAGACATTGTGGTGACCGGTCATTACTGACCACTTCTTGATCGATACGCAGGGAAGTCCGTCCTGTCTCATATACACAATGCACTCCGACTGGGACGTCAATAAAGGCATGAGAGTAAACTGTGCGTTTCGTTCTCAAGGTGTTAGACAAGTCTGTTACACTGTAAGCAATAAGGGCTGGAGATCAAGCCTTCAATTATGGTTACCGTCGGAGCGTATCGACCCGTCTGAAAATGGACAAATTGGTGCATTACTTTAGACACACTGTCCGAAAGCCCACATGGCTTATGTTGTCTTCAGGCTGGGCTGTAAGTCAACAGCGGTTGTCCTGCGATGGAATTATTAATTTTTACATCGATCATTGTCATACACTTTATGATTAGGATGTAAGAACAGGAACATGTCCCAACACGAAGGGACAGTATGGAATAAACAGTATGTCAATATAGACTCCATATTCAGCCACTTCCCATAGATTCAGCTACTTCCACTAGATTCTGAGAACTCCACCGTCGTGTTTAAACTACCAGCATGCGTGGGTAGCACAATGTAGAAAGCGGACTAACCAAACAACGATTTCTCCCGACAAATTTTCATGATTGAAGTGTTGAACTTCTCGACTGCACGTATTGCGAAACCCTGAGTTTGCTTTAGAATTACGTCAAGCTAAATGTAAACTAGTGTGTGTATTATAGATACATGGCATTTTTATATTGAATGCACTACTTGTTTGGTTGGAATGATCAAGTGTGCTAAGTTCAGTAAACATAATGTTTTCCTTTTGTTGTAATCGTTGCAAACATAATGCGTGTTTCTTACAATATTGTACACATCTGAAATATGAGTACAATGAATAACCGTATACTAGTAATGACACTTATGGAGAGCCATGCGAAGTTTTATGGCAACGTGTTTCAGTCTAATAACTAATTACTATTTACTTTGACTGAATCGTGCCAATTAAGTATCCGCGGATTAGCTATGCCAATAAGGGAATGGACAGTGGCAATACCCTCATTATAGCTATCTAGTCACTTTCATATATAATCTGGAGACGGATTACATTAATATTTACAAATTAGGTTCAGCATGCGTATTATTACAGCGCAAGCAATATCCACCATAATACCCAGGAGACCAAACGTACGTTGAAACGGAAGTAAATAAATAATGATGTTGGTGTGTTCAAGACACGTGTTCTCGCGATCGCTTGCGAACACTTTCAAGCAGTGTTTCAATACTGGTGTACATAAGCGGTAACGGATATTGAGCTAGCTTCCGCTCGTAGCGCTAAACAGCAGCTTTAAAGGATATCCGTCTTAGAAGTGCCTTGGCTTTGGCTGATATATATTTAGCGAGATGTCAATCAAACGAAGCCTTCGTAAACCCTCAAATCGTGGTAACACTAATACAATGCCTTTGTAAACCCTCAAATTATGGAACCAATAAAACGAAGGCTTCGTATACTATAAAATTGATGTACCAATAAAAAGAAGCCCACGTAAACTCTCAAATGTGACAAAGTGTGATGCATGTTAAACACAAATGGTGCGAATTCGTTTGGTATGTTTTAGCGTTTCCTTGATGCGTTTTTGCCGTTGTGTATCTTTGCTACTTTCGTATTGTATTACTATGGATAGACACAGACTTGTCATGACAGGCTACTGTGACTCGTAATGCATGGTATATACGTATTGCCTAGTACGTTCGTACGAGTCGGACTAAAGTACAATTATTGAGAAACTATAGTAAGACTGGCATTCAATGTTTTAACCTTAAGGTCAAATAAGCCCGCAAAGACGTACGCGACAAGACAGTTCAGTTTCAAATTACTTGTATTTCAGTCCAATACGTGTGTACTATGCTAATTAGGAAGTGAAAGAATCTTGAAAGCGGCTCTAAACCCCAATTAAAACATATACTAGTATATGCTAATTGGGAAGCGTTGTTCATTTTGCCCTTGGGGTTTTCGTGTTAAAGCAACTCTCTCACGGATATTTTGCCATTTGTAAATTTGTTGGTTGATTTTGGGTTTAAAGTGATCACTTTCAAGTTTTTTTCACTCACATCATGGCTTGCATGCACATGTACTCCTTGTTCTAGTCTCGATTTTCACCAGTTTTTATATTATGCCGCAGATAGAACATGGATACCCCACTCAGACACAGTATACTAGTACTGATTCAGGGCCGACCAGTTCTTGCTTTACCACTTTAATGCATTACAGACACTAGTCTTCATATCGTCCGTGAGAGAGTAGCTTTAATTGTTGTACAGAGACTGGGAGCGTTCTACAGGCTGTGTTGTTTGCGTGATGAAGCTTGAAGTCCTGTATTATGCAAGTAGTTTCATTTGGCCAATGCAGAGCTAGTAAATAAATCACAGGCGATAGGTTAGAGTATGCTTACTTAGTGTGTGTGTGTGTGTGTGTGTGTGTGTGTGCGCGCGCGCGTGTGTGTGTGCGTGCGTATGTGTATGAGCGTGTGTGTGAGAGTGATAATTATATCTACATGTACATGTTTTTATGCTTGTGTGTGTTTGTGGTACGCAATGATGAATGCATTCTAATTTGACACTAGAAATTGATGCAGATAATGATGATGATCATCATAATAATAATAATAATAATAATAATAATAAATTAATTCAATGGATGTGCCAGATTAAAGAGAAGATCATGTTATATTAATAATCAATGAATCGTTTAACTATAGCTTGAACAGTAATGTTTGCGATGGCAGGATTATAAAAATCTAAAACAGCTAAGTTACGAATTGCATGCTATACTTACATAACAAAAAAAGTACAACTATTTTTAGTGCAAATATTTAAACGGCTTCCGGTAGCTATGATGTCAGATTATTCCACTGTCAAAATAAAATGTTTCACAATCATTCTTCTGAATCTAATGTGTCTTCGTTCTTCTGTGGAATAATTTTTTTTTTTTAAAGACGCGTGATTAATTTGACAAAATCAATATTCCAGATTTGACTTGTGACATCTTACATTCATTTCCGTAATTCATATTCTTAAGATGTTACAATATTTCTCTTATCAGATCATTACTGAAATAGCATGGCCCCTGTGTCAAAAGGGGCATAACTCTAGGGTAACCTTATAATTAACCCCAACCTGAGTCATGATGTAGGATATGGTGAATTATAAGGAAAGAGGTATTTAAGCTACCTTAGAGGTTTACGCAGTTTTGTAAATGAGAGCCCATGGATAGGCACCCCGTTCCACAAACGATCGTAACGGTATACAGAGTCTTAACCCCGTGTTAGCGGATAGATGTTAAGATTCGTAGCTCTACGATCCTTCTGTGAAACGGGACCCAGCATTGTGTTGATGTATGCGATTGTTGCTGTAGAGGGAAATGAATCTTGATTGTTATATACCAGTGTTGTGTTGCGCTGTATTTGTTGCCTAAATTCAGCTCATCCGTCAATGTAATGTAGACATTTCGTTTGTGTTTCAAGGATGCTACCACCCTGGCCCCCGAAGCAAAAAGCGATCGTAGAGTCCTAACTCCTACAGTATACGTTCATATGACGTTACGACTCTCGTAGCGCTACGTTCATATGACGTTACGACTCTCGTAGCGCTACGTTCATATGACGTTACGACTCTCGTAGCGCTACGATCGTTCTGTGCAACAGCGGGCCCAGGCTATTTGTAGGAAGGTATCTGGGTATTAATGACATTATTAAGGACTATTTCAGTAATAATCGCTCTACGAAACCTTTTAAGTATAATTGCATACTCAAGTTTAAATTGTATATTGGGATTTGTGAACAAAACCTTGCGTTGAGTATGAGTTTGTACTAAATGAAAGTTTCGTAATTTCGGTGCCTGATTTGATAATGGGCGTTAGGAGATCTAGATGAATATGAATAATGTATTACAGTAATGTATTACGCGGCTGATCCGTACATTATACGTATAATATAAAGTGTAGCCCCATTGCTATTCTCAACGTACCCATGGGCTGAGTTTATTGTTACCATCATAATGATGGTGTCAGTGCATTTCTGATGACACATCACCTCTCACCAAGGAAGGCTAAGTTGTTCCTGAGTACCGTATGATGTCTGCTGACTGCTCGTATGGAGCCAAAAACGTAATTGCAAAGTAGAGTTTATATAATTACTGGGCTATCTAGTCAACGGATACACCCAGCTATTCTCCATACCACAAGTGGCGAGTGAATACAATTAACCCTCTCCCTGCTGGATTAGTCCCTGCTGGATCTCCGATTGCCGCCAGCATGCAGAAGGTTAATAACATGTCTAGGTCGAGGTCTAACGTCGAAAAACTGGACATGAAATCAATCTTTGAGGCTAAAAAAAAGGTGAAATTGCAACATATCCGTGACTGTTTCTGGCGATTCGTGATGTTCATCTAAGCGTTATGACCACAGGTTTGTCATTAATAAAGAATTGCCAATATGAAAATCAATCGTCAGTATATAGACTAAGTGGTCGGGTTTTAATCAAAAGCATGGAAGAGTAGACCGGCTAAGTGGCATGGAATTATAACGCAAATACATCCCGATAGCGTACCAATGGGGATGTTTCAAACATTATATACCTGATAGATGGAGTGAAGATGGCGGGAGGGATGGTATATAGAGACGGGGATATATATGTGTGTGTTGTCTGTGTGTGTGTGTGTGTGTGTGTGTGTGTGTGTGTTTTGTGT
>JAUTBT010075909.1:0-31682 GCA_032361225.1 Lepetodrilus schrolli | reverse complement strand
CCCCCCCCCCCCCCCAATCCATCCATTAGTATTGTCCACACTGTGAGAGTACATCTGAAGGTATATTTTGTATGTAACTGAATGGAGCATCCTGGTTGACACATGTTGGTATTGCTATAGCTTCCCCAGATGTGTGCTCTATTCTCAAAGGTTACAATGTATGTTACTTCAATGTACTCTCCCATGTTTAACAGGTATGTACCACATGAAGCATATGAAAACATGATGGAGTGTGACACTGCTTGCAATATGTAGGACTATTATTCATTCCACTGGAGCATGTATGGCTGGCTATTTCATGAGTATTGAAACCATATATATATATATATAGTCTGTACTGTCTGTATTCATACAGTTTGTATGCTTCTTTTATGAATGATCTCCTGTTTTGCATTATACCATATATGTACTAGTACTAGTGAGTAGTAATATAATTAACAGTTTATAGTAGGAATGAGATATTTATTATTTAAAAAAAAAATTAATTTAAGTTGGGGTTTAGAGCCGCTTTTATGTACTAATGTACTAAACAGACCCCAAAACATATTCACAGCCTTTACTTATTCTATTCCTCAGTGATGAAGTCATTATCACGATGGCCGCATACTTGGCCCAATCCTTGGATGAAGGTAGAGGAGAGAAAGGGAGGAAGGAGAGAGGTGGAGATAATAATTAAATAAAAATTCTAATAGTTGGCAACCTTTTAGATACATCTGCAATAATGTACTAAACAGACCCCAAAACATATTCACAGCCTTTACTCATTCTATTCCTCAGTGATGAAGTCATTATCATGATGGCCAATCCTTGGATGAAGGTAGGAGTAAAGGGGAGGAGGGGGAGAGTAGGACAGGGAGAAGACAGGAAGAGAGCATCGAGACACTAACTTGTCCCCAGGTACATGACACCCACAAAAGATGTCAGACGACCTCGGCCATCATCAACAAGAAAGCATTGCCCTTGTTCATTCATCTTCGGGACTTTAATGGCTGTCTGTTACACTTCTCCAGAGGACCAGTTCTCCTCCACACGATGTCCTCACCAAAAGACAGCCTCCTTTGAAGCCTGACAGCATCATCCATGTAACAAGGTGTTCCTCCAGGTTTATCCTCTGTGACAGAAGGTTCAAGAATGCCAAAACTCCTCCCTAGTATAGCTACAATAGGACCTCCCTGCACGCTTAAGGTATTCACTGGGATTTCTTCTTTGGTAGCGAAGGGACTAATTTGTTAGGCAGTGTCTGTTTGAGGAATTCGCTGTAATCGTCAGCATGGCAAATTATGGTTGTGTTGATGAATTGGGCACATGTTGAACACTTATGTTTCCATCCATGAAAGCTGACTAATAGTACTGCCTTCAACATGGTAGTTATATAACTCATTCGTATACCGTGGTCGGTGCAGGATTTTGTAGGACTCGTTAAACATGGAGTTCAGTTTGGGAGGTGGAATATTTACAGTAAATCTATTATTAGTTCAAGCTCTATGAAATAATTACTGTTTGGGATGATTGAATTATTAGTAAAATATAAATACAGAACTAATATTTCATAATAGTTCTAAAAGTTAGCAATCTGTTTAGTATGCAGTATATGAATATTTAAGGAATGACTGTTGAGTCATTAGCGTTCATTGTGCCATGAACGCAATGGGTCACAAGATCAAATTCCATGGTGCACGCAGCTTCCGAATATATTTTAAAGCAAACATTTTGACATTTAGAACGACTTGCAACAGAACAAAATAATGTCCGAGAACTGAACTAAACGGTTTTAAATATAAAGAAAGAAAGAAAAAATCGAGAAAGAAATATAGAAAAAAAATACAAATAAATAAATACAACAATGGTGTGACTTTTGTTATCTGATTCACAAATTTGTGTACATGGACCAATGTCTGTGAAGGTAATGCCCATCACTGCAGATATCTTGGAACTTGGATTGACTTGGAAAGGTGTTACATTTCACTGTGTACATCCATTAGACTTACGTGACAGATCATGTACTGTACATTCCCATGTCTGACTGTGAACTCAGACACACTAATGAACCCTAAAATTAACCAAGTATTACACACACTGGGTAAGGAAATTACACGTACAAGGGAGTCGGTGCTGGGTTAGGGAAGCCCACTATGACAATTAGGCCACCCAAGAAAAAGATGTTATTTTCTAAACATGATATATGCCTGCTAGCGGGTTAGGAATTGAGATACAGATTTTAATTGAAAACCAAATTGTGTTTAAAACAGTAATATTTCAGTCATATGTGTCAAAATCAAATTTAACTAAAACAAATGTAATGACCAAAGTGTGTGAAGCACGACATATGAGTATGTATAAATATATATTTGGTATTAATTATTTTTGTAATTAGTTAGTAGATAGGGAATACATTTCTGGAATATTTATATTTCAAATAGGAATTACTTACAAATATATACTAAGCATAGTAATTAGTACCCACCTCGGAGCAACAAGTGTCTTCAATGATAAGATTATCTGACTGATGGCTAGATGTTATCACTCTTGTTTCAGAATACCCAGTTTTAAAATACATCCTCAACTTTTCTCTGTTGTAAATCTGTCAATTATTTTTCATGATTGTACAGTTTTATGTCAATTATCTTTCAGAAATATACAATTTTGATACTCATCATTTGGGATTGTGTCAAGTTGTAAATTTCAAGCGGCAGTACGGTATACCATAAGTCACACATTGTAAAATATCTTGACTACAGTCAGGACCGAACTCACGATTTCTAGCTATGAGTCTTACATTTTACCATCTGAGCTTTGCAGGTTATAAAGAAATCACATAAAATTCATCAAGTCCTTTGAAACGAGTATCCAGCAACATCATGTGCTTTACGACGTGGTCACGCAAAGTGCATGGAACAGGATATATGCGTGACAGTCTAGCTGGAGAGTAGGCATGCTCATGAAATGCACGTGAAAATATATGCTGTATTTTTTAAATTCCGATAGCATACTCGTAAACATTCAATTCATGAAAAGCAATGTCCGAGCAATGTCACGAATGGCCTGGTTCTCGTATCTTAGCAACACACGTCGGTGAACTTTCATCGCTGACATTAACAACTGTGATATAATTTACAATATCATAAACAATCAAGAACCTAAAATACAAGACAGAAATGCCAGCTCCAAAAGCCTATATGGAATAATCGATAAGTTCATAATTGCTCATAGTATTAGTATTATTATGCAGCTGGTACAGATACATCAAGGATGATAACTACATCACACAGTAGTTAAATGTGCTGATATTGCATCGCAGTATAGGGATAGTAAGTCTCGTTTGGGTCATTTACGGGAATAGGCTACCAATGACATCTTTTCGGAGATATAGCATTAGATACTTGCTAATCAAAGTTATGTTTAATGAACATGGTTTGAACATGGAACTACAGACTTTTATAAAATTATTCCAATGAACATACACCACACAAATATCTGTAGACCATATCACGTGAACATTATAGCACAGTTGCTGATACACTGATATGTTAAAATTTCTATTCCGAAAACTTTATTTTTCATATATTGATACTACAGGGGGTGGGTGGTAGCGCAGTGGTAGAACAGTTGGACTTCGGAGCCAAGGTTCCAGGTTCAAATCCCGCCTGGGGGCCTGGCATCAATGTTCGTGAAGTTACCGTTCTGACGCGATATTGATAGGATGTGATGTCTGTAGAATGGCAATGCAGTTATCATCCTTGGTCTTGTCATTACCAGCCGATGCTCGCAGGTTTACTGCAACATTCAGCGCTACAGATGTTGCAGGTTTCCTCCTGCCCTAAACTGACAAGTCGTGATATAAGTGGAAGAATCTTGAAAGTGACTTAAAACCCCAATCCCAATTTTTTAATATTTTTAAATGGATACTACAGAGATCAATTTATGTCATGATATAAGTGAAAGAATCTTGAAAGCGACTTAAAACCCCAATAAAAAAAAAAGGAAAAAAAGATGCAACATTGTGTATTGACATAGTTGACATATGTACGTGATATTAGGCGCTATGATTAAGATCATACGTGTATTTATCCAAAATATGTGATAATTCTAGTGATTTGATTGGTTGAGAGGTGGCTTGGTAAAGGTCATACACCCAGGTTTAGCAGTAGGTAAAAGTTGTGACCTCATAAATAACTGTGATGTCATTGCAGCAGCTTTAGACTTGTATGTTAGAAAAGCATGAATATTTGCAAATTGGTTTTCTGAAAAGTGTAGAACTGTTACAATTTTGGATAAATTTGTTCCCACGATTAAATTTGTTACCAGCATACATGTTTTTACAAGCTGAAATTTCTCATACAAAATCACACTGGTAGTAAATAATGACAATATTAATCATCGGAGACAGTAGTCGTGTTAAAGTGCAATAATGTGAGCTCCTAAGGCTTAAGTGGAATAATTACTAAGCTTATCGTGCTCATAATATTATGCTATGTTAATATTATTATTATACAGTATAGGTACATATGTACTTGAAATATTCCCTCAGTGTAAATACCATGGGGAGAAGATACTGGATGAGATTTGAACTCCGATCTTCTGGCTTGTAATCGTTTGTGCTACCAACTTTGCTATCGCTAACATCTAGATCTATGTAGTTTGTAAATTTGTACTCAAAAAAGTTTAGTAATTTCAGGGCCAGGCATCTGGGGTGGACTGAAACCTGGGTCCTTTAACTAAAACTAAAACTGGATCCTCTATGATGACAACAAAACTGGAATTGCTTCAATTTGTTGCATGTCTTGTGATGGCAATTATGTTATTTATAGCATGTGTTAAAGAAATAAAAGACATACACATTTCTTTAAATAACAGACGTACACATTTCTTTAAATAACAGATGTACACATTTCTTTAACTCTTTCCATGCTGGAGGATAAAAGATGCCCTAAAGAGCAGTGCCTGTGCCTAATCCAGCAGGGAGAGGGTTAATAGTAACACAAATCTCGCATTTCATTTACACCTGTACAGCAATTACATAACACTCCCAGGATAATTATCACTTCGAAGTTATTGTCGGAGAAATGGAACGCTAATAAGTTTCGTCAACTTAAGAAGGCTTTACCGTGTGAAATTAATGTTGCATAATTATCTCTGCACATTACAATTAACAATTCGGATGTGTTTGCTGTGCACATCCTTCGGGGCAAGTGACTGGCTGTGCCAGAAGACCGTGATTGATAAATTGCAGGTGACTAGACTCTAGACATTTGGTTCCGGGAACTCTGGTGTTTTTTTGTTTTCTTTTGCTGTGAGAGCTGGCGATGAGAACTGATCTCATATCACTGGTATGAGAAGCAGGTACAAAGCGTGAGAAAGCTCATAGGTGTCTGATTTCTTAGTCCACACCTTCAGTTAATGTCCTTGCATAATTCATTATGTTGTATATGGAGCTACAGTTTGTTGATATAGCAGTAAGCGTAGAGTGGTAATGTGTACACACTACTGGCAGCAGGTTTATTAAAACCATACATAATACAGTTCTTTTTTCCGTTTGAGAATGTCATTTTATTAATGAGCTGAAGCAAAAGTTGAAATTATTGTAATGAAATTGAATAACACGTGAGTTAAATATAAAAGACTTTTTTAACCAGTATCAAACCATGAAAATGATTTCTTGGATGGGATAATGTTTTAATTGGTGGCCATTATGAACAGATATTGACCGTCTGCTCAATCTGAAAATGACGCCAAACATTTTATGATTTCATTGTTCTATTCCTATTATATTATACATATTTAATTATTTTCTACAGGTTCTATTTCCCAGTGGCTATGGCAACCTGAAATTAGTTTTGTATCGAGATGCAATTTTGACATTGGCCATTTTGCTTTTGTCACATGCATGTCATGATCACATGACCAAACAACAATACAGGTAGTTCCAGTATATGCTACCTGTATAAATATATACACTCTATAGTTAAATACTCCCCGATATATGATGAATATTGAAATATATAGGATTCAATAAATTATGTACCAGATTAATAATTTTATGCCAAGAAACCATGATCTTTATTTTAGACAATTGTATTCAAATTATTCAAAGGTATGAACAATTACCTATTACGGTGTCGGTTCAATGTTCAAATTTATTTCATTTAGATGATGCAGTTTTATTCCTTTAACAGGCGCGGCATTTGATGTACTCATTTTGTCACCTATAACTCATAGCATTGGGTCCTGTGTTGCTCATATTCAAGGTGGTGTTAATGATTGTAACCCATGCTCTGCGCATTGAGTCCAATTCCCTCACTTCAAACTGTGTATGCACTAAATAAAAACCAATAGCCTGTTCTGAAGGCTCACATTTCCTCCAATAGCTGTCTAGGAATAAACGTAGATAAATACACTTTTGATAGGCAGTGATAAGTGATATAAAAGAGATTTACGGCCCCCAGTGTTTGGCTGCCTGTCCTATGCCTGTTGACTTCTTTATAAAGGTGCCCTCAGCAGCACTTGTCGTAATTTCTACTTACCTTAGCTGGCAGGTGAGTCGTAAGAAGAGCGTGGGAAAGTGTACACCGGTGATCAGCCTCGCATGACAGATTGTAAAAGTGGCGCCCGACCGTGGTCGTATATGTGTACTCCTCACAGGGGTTTTCTTCGTTACAGTTTCCAACTCGCAGTTTTAAGTTGTTTGTTTTTTTATCTCTCAAGTTTATATCACAGTATAATACTATGAACAAGCTTTGACTGTGCTGACTGTAGTTGACAATACACAGTTTTTAGCTGTGGATTTTGGTTTAAATCTCTCAAGTTTTATATCACGGTGCAAGAGGATAAACTGTGTAGAAGCTTTCAGAGTGTTTCTATACACCATAGATCACAGCTTTCAGTTTTCAAGTTGTTGTTTTTTAAATCTCAAGTTTTATAACGCTGTATAAAGAGGATAAACTCTGTAGAAGCTTTCAAAGAGTCTTTCTTGACTATAGTTCACAACTCGGGGGTTTAAGTTATGTTGTTGTATTTTTTATCTCTTTCTCTCTCAAGTTTATAACACCATGTAAGAGTATGAACCATGTACATGCTTTCAAAGCATTCTTTAAATTTTACCCTGTGAGATAAACTTATTTGTCCAGTTTGTTGTTGTTCAAGAAGGGTTTGCTTTTTCTACAATTCCGTCGTGTGAGTGTGCTTTGCGAGTGTGCTTTCCTTCTCCACAGCTTCTCAGCAATAAATGTATTGAGATGGATTTCTAAAACAGTCATTGTTTGAAGTCACATTACATTATGTAATCCATGCTGGAATCCTTTCAATTGATTTCAATACAGCGTTTCCTTGTTGACTTCTGTGTGTCAAACTGTTGAAATAAGTAATCTCCCTTCAAGCATGAATAGTACACTCCAACGATTCTTGCATATTCTTGTGAGATACACCACAATGCAAGTCTCAATTGAAAGTTGCTGATATATTCATCTAGTTATTGCCATCCATATATAGTCTGCCTTCCATAGAAATACAAACAAATATCCAGATTCAGATATATCCAGATTCGCGTAGCCAAAACAGTATTTCCAGTAAATACACAAGTGTTTAATCCTTGAGAAATAAATCCCCCAGCGATGAGATTTAAAGGTGAGTGGACAGTGCCTGGACAAACTGTCTATTAGCTCTGCTATATGCCGACACTGTTTTCTACAGCCGAGATACAGGGATACTGCAGTGCTGTGGCCTTACCCAGCTCACGGCGGTATCAGAACCTGTAGCTGTCTGTGTGTAGCCAGGTAGACAACTCACCTCGCCTCAGTCAGTGAGAAACAGACTCCAGCACTAGGTCTAAGTGCTGATGCCAGGGCATTGTCAAACTCTGGAACTGGAGGTCCACCCTGGATCTGGAGGTCCAATTTAGGAAGGTCTCGTGGTCAAGTCAGATGAGGCCCCGGTCAAGCATATCTTGCTCGACTGTGTGGACTTTGCAACTCAGCGTGTCGGTTTTTACTCTTCGCCCAACCTTAAACATTTATTCACCCAGCTTCCTGGGCATCTCATTGTATTGTTTTTAAAAGAAATTGGTCTGTATCATAAGTATTAATCTTTCACTTCTGCATACTTAATTCTATTGCATTCACACTATGTATTCCATTTCACCAATAGTTAGCATATCATTCTTTATTCTCAATCATGTCTTTCATGCTGCAATTCATTTTAAACTAATTTATTTCATAATTGATCATTCCTCGTCGCGTATGGGTGAAAGATTCCCGCTGTGACGTAAAACAATAATTCACTCACACTCACTGATGAGGCCCAGAGGTCAAGGTTGATGAGATCCAGATTGACATGATCTAGAGGTCCAGTGATGAGATCAAGAGGTCCAAATTGATGGTCAAGAGTTCTATACCAACAAGACTGACATGATCTAGAGGTCCAGTGATGAGGTCCAGAGGTCTAGAGATCCATATGAGGTCTAGAGATCCTGTATCGATGTCCAGAGGTCTATATACTGTTCTAGATATTGTGACCGATGAAATATTGAGACTGATGATGTCTAGAGGCCCATATTGACGAGGTCTAGAGATCTATATACTGAGCCACTCATGTCTGCATAGCCTAATTTACTTATAACATATTCATTGGGCATCCACAATGGACAAGGATGGTGGCGTGCATATTCTATAGACTTCATATGACAGTGTGAGTGCTAGGTATTTTCATAGTTACATTTTCATAGAAGAAACTTCTCTTATCAATGTCATCAAATACTAATTTTGTTAAGAAGTAATAATAATAATAATATTTATATTGCAACACATACAACATTGTTGATGCTCTGTACCCTTATGGCAGTGGAATTTTTTTAAATGATAAAAAGGGTCATAAAAATAAATAGAATAAAAAGTTTGATTAATTTTGAGAGTGGTCGCGTGTCATGTACTGTTTACACCAGGTCATGGCAATATGGCAACATCAGTAGCATGGCAATATGGCAACATCAGTAGCATGGTAATATAAGCTGGTTTGACAAGATATGATTTTGAATGCCTAATGTCATTATGAAGTGGACAATATGATACTTTCTTGTGATGAATCAATAGTTTCCCATTGCAAAGAACTGCACAAAATGATAATGAACTGGAAACAAATATTCTTTCCCATTGTAATTGCACTGAACAAAATTATATCTTCCTCTTGTAATGAACTATAGAATATGATTCATTCCTAGACTATCCATAGTCTCAGAAGGTGAAAGTAAATAGTTTAAGTATAAATTGTATTGATTGGTATTATGTTTATATGAAAGGAACCGCTGAAATTCTCTACCGTCTGAGACCTTGTTCTCCAATAATCTATACTTGCTTATCTGCTCAAGGGTGATATTTTAAAGAGTATTTGGGTGAGAACAAGGTGTGACACAGACTAGATTAATTCCCATTGTAATAATCTTGACAAAATGATATGTTCTCTTTGTAATTAACTGGACAAAATTATTTTTTCCTAATGTTGTTTTTTTAATTAGTGTTTTTCGTAATGAACAGGACCAAATGATAATAAACCGGACCAAATGATAATGAACTGGACAAAATGATAATGAACTGGACAAAATGATAATGAACTGGACAAAATGATAATGAACTGGACAATGAACCAGACCATATGATAATGAACTGGACAAAATGATAATAAACTGGACCAAATGATAATGAACTGGACCAAATGATAATAAACTGGACCAAATGATAATGAACTGGACAAAATGATAATGAACTAGACAAAATGATAATAAACTGGACCAAATGATAATAAACTGGACCAAATGATAATGAACTAGACAAAATGATAATGAACTGGACCAAATGATAATGAACTGGACAAGGAACTGGACCAAGTGATAATGAACTGGACAAGGAACTGGACCAAATGATATTTCCTATTGTAAAGGCATCTCTGGCGATGATGATGATCATAATAAAAACATTTCAGAACACATCTAAATATTTAAGAAATACAGACCCTCACCTGTACAATCTGTTTCACTGTTAGAGATAACCTAACAACATGGCATCACACTCTTGCCAGGCAGCCATTATCTCATGGTAACCATGGCAACTGATGAACCACCTGTGACTGGGAAATAAAGAAGATGATGAATGAAAGAGATAGCAGTTTGCCTGTTCTTCCTTGCTGTACTTCCACAGTGCGTACCTAACATCTTGGTTTTAGTGTGGTACAGATGTCCTGAGACTTGCGTCAGTCTACCAGTGGATAATAAATTAAGATGTGTCTGACTTCAAATGTCAGACCTCTTGTGCCATATATTCTGAACCTTTCACTCTATTCTGTATCAATGTTCTGCGTGTTCCCAATACCATTGAATACCAAGGTAAAACACTTTTCCATTGAACAAGTATATATACTAATATTTCTAACATAAACTTTCATGCCTTGGATGCTAATTAGTACATTTATCAAACACATGAATCCGTTAAAGCAACTTTCTCTCTGATGTTTTGTCATTTGTAAATTTTGTGAAAATATATATATACATATTCAATATTGCTTTGTTGAAATTTTACGTTCCTACTATGCACATAACAAAGGGAATTCTGTGTTTGAAAACTATATTCATTTTCGTTTTCTGAGGGAACATTCATTTTTATACAAATTTAACTGCTGCAAGATAATTCTTATAGTATATAATTATGATATAATTGTTTAATTATATAGTATTTAACTATATAGATACAGTATATAGTATATAATTCTTATAGTAAGAAATGTTCAAGTGGTTAATTTACAATCCTTCAATGAATTTAACTTTATGGAAAGCAATGACTTCTCCCTAGTGTCGTCATTAGAGGCACCACCCTTTATGTCCACCGTGAGAGAGTTGCTTTAATATATGCTCGAAGTGCTATTACTGTGATCAATTGATCAATGTGGACTCATTTTACTTCTAAACTCCCTGGGAGGTATACAACCCAAACAGCCATTTTTCAGGAATTAGGATAATTATGGCAAGAGAATTCCATACATAATTCGATAGAATATACCACTTTAAAAATATAAATTGCCATAGACTATCCTAGTAATCAAGAGATATAATTGGCATGTGACTCTAAATCCAACCATGTAGTGTCTGGCAAATACAAAAATCATCCTTTGTCAGTACCAGCAGGTGCTCACAGGTTTACTGCAACATTCAGCGCTACAGGTGTTACGGGTTTCCTCCTGCCCTAAACTGACAAGCCGTGATGTAAATGAAAGAATCTTGAAAGCGGTTTTAAACCCCAATTTAAAAAAAATAAAATAAATATCTGCTAACCTTTCTGGATGACTAAAGTGATGATGAATGATAAACGACAAGTTTCATTTACAACCCGATTCTGGTTGATATTCGAGTTTCTAAATACGATGTGTCATACGGTTTGTGGCATGAGATGTTACGAGCTGAGTGTGTGGAGAGATTACACTCAGTCTGTGTTCATTCGGAGCACCCACTCATCATTATGTCAGATAAAGTAGAATTTTTTTCTCCCCATCAAACACTAGTATAAATCTCCCTCCCACCTTAGCATTCATGACCTGCAATAGCAATGAAGAAGCTAGCCATCAACTGTTTTGACAAAGAAACTAGTTATACAGTTCTTTCGGTCTAAATCTTAGACATGCTAAAATGGTGGTCGGTAATCATAAGACAGGTACAATGTGCAAGAATTGCATTTTTGCAGATATTTGGAGCCAAATAAACATTATTAAAGGCATACAATCACAGATTAAGTTGTCGTTTTCGACCGAATTGGAGTTAAAAATGCAAAGTACATGTACTTAACATACATATAATCAGTTGGTAATGTACTGTAATATCTCAATTTTCTATAGTTTAATAGACTAAGGGGGATAACTCTAATCAGTGGGATATGCGGAAAATGTACCTGGTTAGCCAATATACTTCTGTAGACACATCAAATGTACATACTTTCATGTAAAAATATGTTTGACCATGAAATATGTAAACAAACCCATGATTGTATGCCTTCAATTCTCTATTTTAAATTAAAGAAAACTTTCAGAATATAAAAAATATATAAAAATCGCAAATATTTTTGTTAATACAGTGTCAAAATTGCATTTTTTGCTCTATTGTAAATTAAAGACAATCCTCAGAATATATTTTTTTAAATCATTCGCAAACATTTATGTTAATACAATGTTCAAGAATTATATTTTTACAGATATGTGACACGAAATAAACATTATTAATGCTCTATTTTAAATTATAGAAAACCCTCTGAATATAAAAAGAAAATATCGTAAATATTTAAGTTAGCTTTGAATGTTCCAGCTTGATAAATGTTCCATCAGATGTGAATTATACATGTATCTCTAGAGCACACAGCAATGAAAAAACTACAAAACACATACTTTATTCTATATGCACTTGAAAACCCCAATATATGTATTAAATTGGGAAAAGACAACTTATAGCTGTCATTTTTATCTTATAATACTAGTCTACAGACCTCTTTCTCTGGCATCAAAGTTAACTATTCTCTAATCACATCATCCCATTGTATGTTGTCAAGCCATTGAACAATTTGTTTTCACTCTGACAGAATATTTAGCTAATAAACATTATCCAGACACAATAAAACATATTCAACTTTATCTTGATTCAATTCAATGGATAAGGTTGAAAGAGATGATCATGTTCGTTTCCATGTTTATTAAACTCACCACGAGTATTGTAAGATGGGAGATTGTTTTCCCCAGTGAGCTGCTCGCATTTCCTATCTTGAGATTGTATTCCTGTTAGCTGTTCCTATACCTCCTTATCTACGTTATCAGGAATAGGTGCGTTATCTCCGGTCAGCCTCCGACTCTGTTATCAGGAAAGCAAGGAGGCGGTCTTCGGTAAAACACTGTGGAGGTTCTCTGTACTCCTTACACTGACTGGAGGCAGAAGTCCTTCATCCTGATACACCCATTATTTTTTATTTATTTATTATTTTTAAATTAGGGTTTAGAGCCACTTTCAAGATTCTTTCACTTATATCACGGCTTGTCAGTTTAGGGCAGGAGGAAACATGCAACATCCGTAGTGCTGAAAGTTGCAGTGATCTTACGAGCACCGGCTGGTACATCCTCACACCCCAGGGATACTTAATTCCGTTCAGGACTCACTTCACGTGGTACCCCTGGCACACATCTAGAGGAAAATGTGTGCAAACAGCCAACCAATTAAATTATTTTCCCAATGAATTTTGTGTACAAATCTATCCAATGAAATAGATTTGATCATTGTTCTATTCATAGCTCCTAAACTGTTTGCACAAGTTTCTCTCTAGATGTGTGCCAGGTGTACCACATGAAGTGAGTTCTGAACGGAATTAAGTACTGCTGGGGTGTGACAGACCAAGGATGATATAATAATAATATAATAAATATCACATTTATATAGAGCCCTTTTCATGCTTTGAGCCTGTTAAAAAAAGCTTTACAACATAGATAATAATAATAACAATACTAATAGGACACTTATATTGCACAATTCCATGCGTAATGCATGATCAAAGTGCATAAAATAATGTATAAAAGAGTTACAAGACAAAGTTGTGTACCTGTCTAGGGAGTGATTCACAGTGAACACGCAGTCACCTAGACGGGTAAGTACAGACAGTGCATCCTGTCATGATCGCGTCGGAAAGGTAACTTTCGCGAACATGGAGGTCGAGCTCTCAGGACCGGATCCGAAGTCCAAACGCTCTACCACCGACGCACTGCATCCTCTGTAGACCATGATAATTGATGGATGCTGAGTAGTTAAAGGCCATGTGTTTCAGCAGATGCTTCTACAGCAATGTGGCAGACATTGTCCAAATGATTTGTGGGTTGGTTTGAATTGGGGTTTTGAGTCACTTTCAAGACTATTTCACTCATATCGTGTCTTGTCAGTTTATATCAGGATTAAATTAAACCTGCAACACCTGTAGCACTGAGCGTCAGTAAATATGAGAACACCGGCTGGTACTGATGATGAAGCAAGGATTTGGAAATAAATTCTCCCGGACAAAACACAGCTATCGTTTTTCAACTTGCCCCAAAGTCTTGCCCAACAAAATCAGACATCGCACAGCTACACTTCTTTAACTTGCCCCTAAGATCTTGCCCAACAATTTCAGGCATTCAATAACAATTGCATGTTCGGTTTCTTTAACAGGCGCCTATGGTCAGCGTTTTAGATGCCCCTATACAATAGTAGATGTAAACCTTGTTTGTGTTTGGTGTAAACACCGGGATTATGTGCTTGTCTGTGGCTCTGTGATGGACTTGTATACGCTGTGAAGGCGGCATGGCTGGAGACCGACCCAAACTATCAGGGGGCAATGTTATCAGTCTGGTAAACACACAGTGGCCAGACCTGTCATTTCTCGTGACTAACGGCATCATCAGTGATAAAACCAATGAGGACAACATTTTCTGACTTACTGATTAAAGTCAAATCGTGTAAGTGTTGGTCAGCAACTGTGACCATAACGAGGAATTTTAATGTAGGATAATTCGGTAATTTTATTCAGTTATTATGTCACAATTGACTCGAGGACTAAAATGGAAGAATTGTAATGGATAATCTCTTGTAGAGCTGTCAAAGTTTTATTTCTATTTTACCAGTAATGCAATATTTCCACAAGCATCTGCATTATTTAGTCTAAGTGTGTGGGAATACTACATAGAACATTAAAGAAAAAGGTGATCAAAATGAATTATTTCCTTAGTGATGTAGCACAGTAGAAATAAGGCTATAGCCATGTGCTACTCTTTACACAGCCCAATGATATACTAAGGGCAGCAGGAAACTTGTTCTGTGTGCAATATGGAGATGAGTAGAAGCTGAGAATAGGCAGATCATGGGAAAGGGTGAACTATTTGATAATCTTTATGCACTACTGTTTTATTCTCTCTTTCCTATCATTTCATTCTCCCCTTTCTCTCTCTCTCTCTCTCTCTCTCTCACACACCTAGTCTTTCAAAAACTTTCATTCTCTCTCCTCCCTCTCTCCCTCTCTCTCTCTCTCTCTCTCACACACACACACACACACACACACACGCACACACACAAACCTGGCTCCACCTATGTGGAGAGACTTCAATCACAAGACGATCATGATCTGGCATCGCCTAGACTAGAAAGTTGTTGATAAGATACGTGACTAATGATCTTCAGCAACGGGTGATTTCAGAGGTGGGTGGGGGAATGTGAGGATTAATTCTCATCGCGGTGTTCTTGTGCTTTATATATGTGTGGGTAGGAAACCACCTGTTCTACTGGGTATCGTTTCACGAAGCTCTCATAATCTACTATGAGACCATAACATAGTGATCTCACATACACGGAGACCAGGCAGTTATGAGAGTGCTATGGTCTCATTGTGGATATGAAAGCTTCGAGAAACGATATCTGAAGGTGTATCGAATGCTGTCACCACCACTGTTACTGTTAGCACATCTGTACAGCAGACAGGAATAGGGAGTCAAACACAGTAAGCTGGAAGGTTGTTAACCCTACCTGCTGTGCTTCTAAGTCCTATTCATCTATTTCTCATCTTTAGATATTGATACAGTATAGTATTAAACTTGAAGAAAAATATCTATTATGTTTCATTCTGTAAATAGCCATGATATAAGTGAAAGAATTGTGAAAGCATCTCTAAACCCCAATTTAAATAAAATAAATCTATATCGATTACTTAGGTGGTGGTTATTTAAAAATGTTTGAAGGGGTTTAGTGCTATTTTCAAGATTATTTCTCTCATATCATCTGACAAAAAGAAATGTGCAACATCTGTATATAGTGATGAAAATAGTAAACCTATCAGTAGTGCTTATTGACAAAGGGTTATAACTGCACTCACTTTTTTTGTTCCTTTCCAGGCCCCGAGATTACGAAACCTTTCTGAGTACGATTTCATGCTCAATTCAAAGTTTTGTTCACAAATCCTCATGTGAAATTTGAGCTTGAGCATGAAATCATACTCAAAAGGTTTGGTAATCTCAGGGCCAGATTTCTTTCCCTGAGACACGCGCTGACCCATACTAGCACCCAGGGGTACTTAATTCCGTTCTCACTTCACATGGTATCACGTGAAGTGAGATAGCGACAGAATTAAATACCCCTGTGTTGTGAGGATGGCACTGACCTAACAAGACCCTCTTCCTATTGGCTGGTCTGCGAAATATTTGGAGGGTTTCTGCATGGTAAATACAATCAATTTTAGCTAAGTATATTATGTCAGGTGTGCATTAATAACTGCACGTGCTTGCCATGTTCCTGGGTGGGCCAGGGAAACACGACATGTTTTCTATTATATCAGTCTTCATATTCCCATCCACCTGCTATGAGCCTTCATGCATATCAAGTTTTGTGAAATAGTGTCAACATCAGCTGGTTATATCTGTCTTGTTTTCCCCTAATTATTTGAGCCTGGAGAAACATAGACTAAACATAAGATCTCCAGGATGGGGACTTCTTTACACTCTTTATACTGCAGAATGCTGTTCTTGTATGCAAAATCTAAAATTATGCCTCTCATGATGGGGGTCATTGATTTGATATGTGAAGCCAACAATCATAAACTCCAGCAGAATTAAAGTATGAGTCATGCGCCCTGTTAATTTCATTTTCAATAATTTGTTTAATTGGGACTAAGAGCAGCGTTAAAAAAATCTTTCAATATCACGGCTTGTCAGTTTATGGCAGGAGGAAACCCGCAACATCCATAGCGCTGAATGTTGAAGTAAACCTGCGAGCACCGGCTGGTACTGTTGGACCAAGAATGATAACTGCAATGCCACAGTATAGACAGCGCATCATGTGATTGTGTCAGAAATGTGACTTTCGCGAGCATTGATGCTGCACCCCTGGAATGGGATGTGAACCCAAGGAATTTGTCTCCGAAGTCCAACATTCTACCATTGCCTTACCACCTGCCCTGTTGATTAAATTAAGAATTGAAATAAATGGCTATTGATCAGTGGTGGGCTTGATTCCGAGCATTTCCATAGACATGAATGTACAGGCATAGGATAAAACATTTGAACTATAAACCTAAAACTCCCAAGTTGAAATCCTGACTGTCTTCTGATGTGGAGTTATATCAGTGTATTATCTAAGTGAAAGACAGGTCTATGAAATTCTATTACAATCTCTGTTGGAATAGCTCACTTCTACACTCACTTGACCAAGGATAGGATTGCCTGAAAAAGGTTATCAGTATTCTAGGCACATTGTTGAAGGATGTCTTGTATGGAAAGATTATCAAGAGCTGCCGATACTGTAACATATTGCTGATTGTCTACCTATTTAAGAATGACCGTCATTTTATGGTTGTTCACTGAAATATGAACGATTTGAAAGTGTTTGTTATGCTCATGTGTAAGTCAGAGTTTGCCACCATGTTGTCAATCAGCAGTCATGAAAGCGTTGAAGAATTTATATGTATAATGTCCTACCATCCATTACAATCCCTAACACTCTGATCATGCTGTTAAAAAGTGGATACTAGCTCTGTTCAAATGGACTACTATCATCATCGTCATCGTAATTGTCGTCATCATCATCATCACCATCATCATCATCATCATCATCGCCATCATCACCATCATCATCATCATCATCACCACCATTGTCGTTGTCATCATCACCATCATCGTCGTCATCATCATCACCATCATCACAATTGTCGTTGTCATCATCACCATCATCATCACCATCATCACCATCGTCATCATCATCATCAACATCATCATCATTATTATTGTCTTAATTGTCTATGTCATCTTCATTGTCATTGTCTATGTCTTATGAGAATTACTGTAACTGTTATAATTACTAGTATTGTAGGTTTTCATCCTATCATGAACAGATTTCAATACCTCTGGGGAAAAAACCCTCAATCACTCCTACTTGTCAATGGAGGGTTAAAAACAATGCCAGGCCATAAGCAAGGTGTGACTGGCAGATGTGTAACTGACAGATGTGTAACTGACAGATGTGTAACTGACAGATGCCACTCATCAGATGTCACAAGTATTTGTTTGACCTTCAGTCAGGAACAACAGATGTGCGGCAGTAGACACAAAAATAATATTGATTTAAAGCATAATGTGGATTAATCAAAAATGGTACTTTCAACTTCCCTGTTGATCTACATGGTATACATATACGGTAATTAACAAAATAAATTAAGGGCCGGCAGATCTTTTGTGGGGAGGTTTTCTATTAAAGTGACTCAAACAGATGTTGCTAATATATTGTGATTTTACCTACTGTATGCCCGTTTTTATTATTGGTCATATGTAATATATAGCTATATTTGCTTTCAGGCATGAAATGCCATGCAAACCCAGCAAAATAAATCCTTTTACCTGAGTTTTGAAAATATGTGTAGAGCCTGTTTCTCATTTGCATTGGTTATATATTCATGAGCCTCCTTTGGATTCCCCTCAGTTAGAAGAGTATGCTGTAATTCAGACCGTTGACAGATGCACGCTGTATGAAAATTACCGAAGGTGATGTCACATGTTATGACCCAGCATTTTACATGCTCCTGCTCACCTAGCAGTCGATGTAAATAAACAAACTGACTTCCCAGAATATGATCTGATTTATTGATAACAGATCATTTGGAAAGAAATCAATCACTGTACATAGTGTAGGATCATCAGTTCTTTAGGTTTATACAACATGAATTTTGTGTTTGGAAGAATAATGGCACCAAATTCCTCAAGAAGAGTTCCAATATTTAAAGTGACTCAAACACAAAATTCATGTTGTATAAACCTAAAGATTGTATCTGCAAGTGCTTGAAGAGTACCTGAAGCCTGTAGACATTTGGAAATTCTTTGTTGTAAAATTAATATAGAGCTAAAGGTATACGTCCAAAAATACCTTACTGACCATTAATTAATTTTGTTGAGTATATCTGCCAGGTTCAGAAAAGAGCATAGACAGACTATTTCCCCAGACTACGGTGGGATTCAGTTATCTTGCTTTATTTCTTTGCTGACATTCTTGTAATTCTTTGTGATCATTAATGACCACAGTTAACTGCAAAATAACGATAATGGTAAGTACTTGTAGACTTGTGGATTAGGTAGAAGAGATAGGGGGAGATAGGCAGATATTGACCAAGACTGGATGTCAGTAGAGACTCGAGAGCTTGCTTAAATATTTTATTCCTATGGCAATTGTTGCATGTGTGGTGAAATCTTTTTTAAAACCTGTTTTAATTTTTTAAATTTTATTAATTGGGGTTTAGAGCTACTTTCAAGATTTTTTCACATATCACAGTTTGTCAGTTTAGGACAGGAAGAAACCCACAACATCTATAGCACTGAATGTTGCAGTAAACCTGTGAGCACTGGCTGGTTCTGACGGACCAAGGATGATAACTGTATTGCCATGGTACAGACAACGCATCCTAAATTCCTATCACGATCGCATCAGAAAAGTAACTTTCACAAACATTGATGCCAGACTCCCAGGATGGGATTTGAACCTTGTGCCATTAGCTCTGTAGTCCAACGTTCTCCCATTGCACTACCACCAACCCCTAGTCTGAATTAAGAGCTTTTTCTAATTATAATGATTTATATTGAATCCAAGTGAATGTGATCTATACGAATTTCAGTTACCATATAAATAGAAAAGGTTGCCTATTTGTTATACATGTATGTAAGAACACACTTCATAGCTATCTGCCCAGTATTGCAGCCTGACAAATAACAGAAGCCAGATATGGTAACAAGCAAAGCAGAAAAGTATTGGAATCTGCATCTGTAATCTTACATGTCCATCACCCACAGGTATCGGAAATTATGTTTTCAAAAAATGTCTTCACATTCCTGAAAATAATGTGGTAATTTATTTTTTACGAAATTTGAAGTTTTTTGTATTTTTTTTATCTATGTATATAATTTCCGAAGCCTGTGGTTCATCACACCTCCATGTCTTCAGGCTGATTATAAATGAATAGAAGACAAGACATTCAGAATTTTCTATGCATTATATTTAAACTTGTATACATGCTGTATCATCGATGCTGTGGGACTAATACAGAACTCCATACTGAAGATTTGCTGTTTTTAAACCAAAGAATTTTCAAAATGTATAATTTGTATGTCAGTTTCACTTTATATAATTTATGTAATTTAACTTTATTATTTCATTTTATTACCATACAAATATTTTGAAATCATATTAATTAGTCAACATTAAAATATTTTGTGATTATATTAATTAATCAACATTGAGACTACAAATATATATTTTTTTATAAGTTTTTATTGGGGTTTAGATCCACATTCAAGGTTCTGTCACTTATATCACAGCTTGTCAGTTTATAGCAGGAGGAAACCTGCACCATCCATAGCACTGAATGTTGCAGTAAACCTAGTCAAGCCTAAGCAAAGTTGAGTACACACATTGATTTAAAGAGTTGTGTCAAAAGTTGCATCTAGCCAAAGCCAGAGCCACTGCCATGGCCGCTTGAAAAGATCTACTTTAATTTAACCCTTTCCCAGCTCCTGGCAACCAGAGATGCCCACAGCTAGAGCAGCGATCAGGACTAACACAGCCGGGAGTGGGAGTACAGGAATCTCTGCTCACACACATAACAATAGAGTCGTTGACTGTTAGCTACGGTGCCATCACCCTTAGTTATTACTGTAGGCACATGATCTGATTATACTGTGTCCATATACTTATGAAAATATTTACCTACCTCATGCTTAGAGAGATGGCGAGACATTTAGCACCAGGACACCATGCTAGCTGAACAGGGGGCTCACTCGTGTTTGCGTTTCCCATGAAGTTTCACTTCTTTGTTAATTTTTTTTCTCTATAATGTTAAGTTTCTTGAGAAATGTTTTAGTGCCTTGTTTCTGATATTGTGATACCTGGGATTTGACAACACTTACATGGATTGATCATTTGAATTGCGGCTTAGAGCCACTTTCAAGATTATTTCTCTTATATCACGACTAGTATGTTTTGTATGTACATGCCCTGCTTGAACTAGGCCAGATTTCCACCGGCTGTTAGTGCTAGGTTACGGAATATCCTGCCGCAGTTAGAACAGAGATATCCACTCAGACAGCAGTCATGAGCTAGCATACCAGTCCTTGCTTTACCCCTTTAATACTCTCCATGCTCAAGGCAACCATAGATGCCCTAAAGAGCGGTGACTGTGCCAATCCAGCAGGGAGAGGGTTAATAGATAGGATGCACTGTCATAATGCAGTTATCATTCTCGTGAGTAGCAACAGGTTTACTGCAACACCAAGTGCTAAAGACATTGTAGGTTAACTCTTGCCATGAACTGAAGAGCTGTGAACGAGCTATATGGTCTTGAAAGCAGCTTTAAATCCTAACCGGGTTCAAATCCCATTCCAGGCGGCCTGGCATCAATGTACACGAAGGTGTACATCTTTCCGACACGATCATGATAGGATGCGCTGTCTGTACTGTGACAATACAGTTATCATCCTTGGTCCTTCAGTACCAGCCAGTGCTCACAGGTTTACTGCAACATTCAGTACTATGGATGTTGCAGGTATCCTCCTGCCCTAAACTGACAAGATGTAATAAGTGAAAGAATCTTGAAAGCGGACCACTATTATTAATTTTGTTAAAATAATTTAAAATGTTAAAAAAGATTTTTTTTAAAATAAACCAAACACAAAAAGAACAAATATATATATATATATATATATACATGTGCCAGTCTTCTTTTGGATTGTTGGCATCTGAATGAAGATAAACTACCGATACCAGACAAAGACGTATTATTTGGAAAGGAAATACTTTTTATCATTGTCTTGTTATGTCATGCATTTATCTACAGTTATCTTTAAAAAAAATATACTAATATACAGAATTTGACATAAATTATGGTTTGCATTGCACTTTCTGCTAATAGTCTTCCACAATATACTTTTGGGATCATTGCTTGAAGGGACCATTCCTTGATTATTTTAAAGTTGTATTTCTTTTGAATCCAAGGGAATATTTATTTGTAAATATGCTTGAGTAAGGGTGTCAAGTGATTGAGCCTTTGTACTCATATTGTTGTATGTATTTATGGGCATGTGGGTATGTAGTCTAAACTGATGGTAAACATATTGTAATCAAGTTATTTTCATCTCAGGGTTGATAGTGTAATAAATAAATACTATACTTGCTTCCATTTGAACTCGCTCATCAGATTCCAAAACATTCACTCGTTTCATAAAAATGGTATTACACGAAAGCTTGTCTAGTATTATTTATTTAAGGAATGGCGTAGCACATATACTCAATCTCTTCTTAAAAAAAGCATATTTTAATTATATTTTAAATTTGCATGAAAAAACAAACAATTAATTTGCCTTTACTATGATAGTTATTTTCACTGCGAGATGCAATCAAATCTTAATTAAAGATCAAGATTTAATTAGCTGTGTTTTTGTATACGTGAACATTGAAGGAACGTGACCCCCCCCACCCCCCCACCCCCCACCCCCCCGGCCAATCTCTAACAACCTCGAGGTAATTAATTTGAAACTCCTGAGTTACTACCTGTGTTGATCATATATGCCATCAAGTGATGCTTATTCTGTAGAAATGCCAGCTTTGTGCTAGAGATGAAAACTCTTTTTTTCCCCCTATTTCTAGTTTAATTGGGATTTAGCGGCGCTTTCAAGATTATCAGTTTTAGGGCAGGAGGAAACCTGCAACATCCATAGCACTGAATGTTGCAGTAAACCTATGAGTACTGGTTGGTACTGACAAGACCAAGGATGATAACTGCAGGGCCATGACACAGACAGCACATCCTATCATGAATTGCAGGTTTGTGTGTCCAGTGCTTTAGCTATTTCCCCCCCCTCATGTGGAGCCTCATCCTTGACCTACTAATCAAGTCACTTCTGAGCCAATAGACTATCCATGGTCTCAGAGGGTGAAAGTAAATGGTTTAACTCTCTCCATGCTGGAGGCAACTAGAGATGCCCTAAAGAGCAGTGTCTGTGTCTAATCCAGCAGAGAGAGGGTAAAATATAGTGAATTGATTGGTATTATATTTATATGAAATGAGCCACTGAAATTCTTTACCCTCTTGTTCTCCAGTAATCTAGACTTGCATAACTGATCTATGGAGTTATTTTGAACGGGAGGATTTGGGCGAGGACAAGGTTTGACACAGACTACTGAATTCTCAATCCGGACATGCCAACAAATGTCTCCTTTACTGTGACTGTATTATGATTCTACAAGCCTACAAGCATTGCCATCATGATATGCCGTTATTGGGTTCCAGTTGACTGGGTATCGTCTCATGGGCAGTGAGCATTAAACCGGTCACCTCCGTTGTGAACGCGATAACCAGTACTCAATGTTATTCTATAGGCCACTATTTACAGTTTCAGTGAAAAGAAGAAAATTGGTCGACTTTGTTACTTTAATGTATTAAATACCAACCTGACAATTCTGAATGTCAGTGTTTCAGATTTATGTGAGAAAGTTTTGTTTTGGGGGCTTGTGATAGAGTACCTTTCATGATTTGTCTCAGAAACATTTTTTTAATTGCATGTATATATTACAATGGATGTATTTATAAATGAATGTATATTGTAATGGATTTGTATGTACATGTGGATATTGCAATGGATGCATATTTCATTGGTCACTGAGTGTACATGTACCATATGATAGATGTATGTTGCAATGGATGGACATTTTAATGTATGTATTTTGCAATATGGATGTATATTTCAATGGTGACTTATATCTTGCAATGGATGTATTTTGAAATTGATGTGCAATACAATGGATGAATAATGAAATGGATGTATAATATGATGCCTGCATATTGAAATGGATGACTATTACAATATTCTAAACTGAAGTGTAAATACTTCACTGATTTCAGTCAATGTAAACATTTGCAGTACAGTAATTTGTTTGCTGTAATGTAGTTAACTCCCTTTGTGCTGGGTTATTCACAAGCATTGCTACATGGTTGCATCCCACACAAATATCCGAATAGGGTTAAAGATATTCCATAATAACATTTTTTTTAAGGAATATCCCTTTCTGAAACTCAAATGCTAAATTTTCCTAAAATAAATAAACCTTAAATAAATAAAGCAATGTTAGACATTCGTCATACTTATGGTCCTGGCATCTAAATGAATGTATTGACTCAAACTACTACAAATGATTTCAACCCATGTTCCAAGGTCCCATGCAAGAGGTCTTTCATTATCTTTAGAGTGTTGTCATATGACACAATGAGGTGCTACCTTGCCATGGTGCTCTTTCTCCCCTAGTGGACCTCAAGCCAACATGCCTCCTGGTGCTACCTTGCCAAGTTACCCTTTACCCCCACCCCCTGGACCTCAAGCCAACATACCTCCTAGAGAACTTATCAATAAATGGTGAGGAACAGATCAGACCCAGTCGTGGCCACTGGTGAGGCTATGCTATGGCCATAACCACTGTCAGGTTACACTATGACTGTACCCTCTGTGAAGCTATACTATGGCTGTACCCTCTGAGGGTATACTATGGCGGTACCCACTGAGAGTACCCCTGCAGTCTGGATCCAGGAGCACCCCCCAAACTGATACCCTGCCAGTACCCTCCCTAGACTGACATAGATATAAACCTACATGATACTCTTCATTGCTGACTATGGGGTTCTGCAAGGTTGACTATTCTGTCCAGGCTTCTTGATGAAATCTGATGAAAACATTATAATTGATAATGATTATTATTGGATAAAACTACAAGATAAAACTACAAGATATGCTTCACAGCTGATTATGATGTCCTGCAAGGTTGACTGTTCTGTCCAAGCCTTTGGTGTAATTCCATGAAATCATTCCAGTTGGTATTGATTATTATTGTTGGCCACATCAATGAGTTGTGAAGAATATAATTTAAGCCTCACATACAGAAAGTAATCTGAAATAAATTAGTCAACAGTAGACTATCAATGGTGAACTGTGCAGAACTTTTATCCTGATGGAGTAGCTATCCAATGCCTTATGTGCTTTACTTTTACCAGATCTACATTAACAAAATTGAGAAATCTGGAAAATATTGCAACATTTAGTTTGTCTTTGTCAGGTACCATCATCTATCAACCAGGTGACTTTCACTGGATATAGGCTAAAGTTGGCCTATTTTGATCAATATATCATAACCAATGTTTTGCTGAATATAGTCAGCATATGATGTATAGTGATAAAATTGCTGGGGAAAAAAGAAGCCATCCAGATACAGTACGGCCTCAGCATACCATGAAAATTGGGGTCCATGACATGCCCCGAAGACACATACATTATCATGCCCACCTTATAGCTTGCACCTGCCATGTACTCATTCAATCTAATGATACTACCATAATATTCATAACAATAGTTATATATTGTGTGATTTGGTTTGCATGTTAGTTCATATTGACAAATTTAATAAATTAGTTTGGGCCATCATATACATATAATTGCTGTTAGAGTATTATTTATTCCAAATCATATCAGACACAATGAGTAACATGTTCCATAAAACATATATCCCCCTCTCTGTGTCACATGGCACGATGAGTTACTCACAATGAGTGACTATATCATGTCAAGATGACATGTTCCCTAAAGCATTATCACATGAGACACAATGAGTGATTCTGTCATGTCAAGATGACATGTTCCATAAAACATTATCACACAAGACACAATGTCTGACCTTATCATGTCAAGGACACATACTGTAAAACATGCATTCACCTCCATATGTCACAAAAGACACAATGAGTAACTCTATCATGTCAAGATGACATGTTCCATAAAGCAAGACACGCAAGACACAATGAGTGACTCTATTGTGTCAAGATGGCATGTTCCATAAAGCATACATCCACCTCTGTGTCACACAAGACACAATGAGTGACTATCATGTCAAGATGACATGCTCCATAAAGCATACATCCACCTCTGTGTCACACAAGACACAATGAGTGACTATATCATGTCAAGATGACATGTTCCATAAAGCATTATCACATGAGACACAATGAGTGATTCTGTCATGTCAAGATGACATGTTCCATAAAACATCACACAAGACACAATGAATTACCATCATGTCAACATGACATGTTTCATAAGCTACATGCCAGACACAATGATTCACTATTTTAGATAACCTTTCTGAAGGAGAAGTTGCCCAAAGCAGTGTTTCTCAATCAATACCTTATTTGTTTGGCTATTGGCGTCATCATCAAACTTGCAACTTTTGCTTTTCATTTGGGTTTTGTTTATGTCTTGTTTTGCTTATAGTCAGGGAATGGTGGGGTGTGTGTGTTGCCATGACAATGGCAGGTATACATTCAACAACATTGATGCCAGAGTTAAAATATTAAGCAAGCCATTGGATTCCTTTTTGGATGGCATTGAATCTAAGGTGTGGAAATCAATCTTTGGTGAATGTTCAGATGAGATTGCAATCAATGTTCTATTGATTGTCTTTGACATTTTCTGCCTACTTTGCAAGATTTTTTTATTTATTAATTGAGTCTGCTAAATTAAGCCCAGAAGTGCTTACCATTGCTGCTGGCTTATTTATCCGTAGTTTGATATAAATTGAACTGAACAATATTTGGATTCAGATAAAGTTTGCCTTTTGTTACAGTCTAAACACATTTTAAACTAAAAGTTCACTTTTGATTGATTATGACAAATACAACAACAAAATGTTTGTCAATAAATACTATATTTTAAACCAGAAAAACTGTGACCTAATGATACTATTTGTCTTTCTTCTTGGCATATTTTGGTTCCTCAAACTATTTGTTTAAATTTCAATTACTGTGTTAGCATGGGATCAAGAGCGAACCTTTACAATTTGATGCTGATTGGTGATTATGATTGGCTTAGCTGCTCAGCGACTGACCACTCATTAACATTTTCCAAATTAACTCCTTTATTCCCCTTATTAATGTAAAGTTGCATATTTTATGTATTCAACATGTATAATGTTAATTTGAATCAATGTTTAAACATATACAGAAATCTGATTTCTATAAACCAAAGGTTAAGATGGACATGATAGATCACGATAGTAATGAAAACAAAATTGAATGTACATGTATTTATTTTTTACTTTAAATTATAGTGTTATACATTTATTTATGTACTTTACAATCATGATCATCTCTTACGATCACACCAGGTTGGTTTACATGTATAGATGGCAACAATGTTATTAATAATAATACTACATTTTTACTTCATTTCCACTATTCTGCAACACAAATATCTAATAACACCCTCATATGGGTGACCTTTTGTGGACTAGAACTAGGCAAATATATAGCCAATGAAATCTGATGTACCAGTCAAAGTATGAACAAGACATCACATAATTTAATTAGGAGCTGTTTGATTGGCTAAAAGTAGGGGTCACTAAAGGACATCAGATCTTGGTGATGCAGATTAGTATTAAGTAACAAAGAATTAATTTTAATTAGATTAAGATAGCGGAAATACTTGTTTTCGGAAACCCAAACCCATGTTGATCTCATAGTACGTATCATTCACAGAGCATTATAGTCCAAACAGACACAAGTTGCATTTGACTATACTTTAATTTTTGGCAACTTCGTCAAAGAGGTTTCATTGATACGATATGGTCACAATGATCATGCTATTAAATTTTGTATTTTTAAAATAATATTTTTTTATATATTAAGTTTGGGTTTTAGAGCAGCTTTCACGATTATTTCAATTATATCATGGCTTGTTAGTTTAGGGCCATTGGAAACCTTCAATGTCTGTAGCGCTGAATGTTGCTGTAAACCTGCAAGCACCGATTTGTACTCAGAGATCAAGGGTGATAACTGACTACCTACATTGCCACGGTCCTATCATGATCGCTATTAGAAAATTGTATCTGGTCACAAAGTACTATAAGTGAAATATTCCCACTGCGACATAAAGCACTAATTCATCCATCCAACTATAATCAATAACATTGTTTTGTATCAATGAGAGCAATCAATGAGTGAATGGAATATATTACATTACAATTGGACATTATTATTACTACTGTAGCTGGGTGTGATTTTAGATGCTCCTACCGGTCTCGGCCAGTGGGGTTACCACGATCTGCTACCAATTGTAACAGAGGATTATGCCGATCCTGAGATTTGAATCCAAGTTGCTGGATTGTGAGTCGAATGCTCTACCGAATGTGCCAAAGGGGTAACCCCACTGGCCGAGACCAGTAGTAGCATCTTATATCACACCCGGCTACATTCTCCCCCCTCCAGTGGTGACTCGTCCTCGAGTTACTAATCCAGTCACTTCTATCTGAGCCACGAGGGAGCTAGGAATTCTCAGTCCGACAATTCTGAGAGAAGTTCAACTCGAATACACGTTGGGCGCCATTGTAACAGAGGATCATGCCGATCCTGGGATTCGAACTCGAGTTACTGAATTGCGAGTCCAACGCTCTACCAAATGAGACAAAGGGGTAACCCCACTGGCCGAGACCAGTAGGAGCATCTTATATCACACCTGGCTACACTACTATTAATAGTAATATTATTATTTTTATCCAATTATTTTTATTATTATTATTATTATTCCTACTATTACTATATTTGCAATTACCTTTTAAGTAGACCTATACCATACCATTTTAGTATAACATAACGTATCTAATTTGGGATATGTTAATTTAGAAAATTAACCAGGTCGCATTGCCATGTTCTGGTAGATTATAACGTATTTTTTACTTCATTACATCAATATTTATTGGCGGTTATTACCCAAGAGCCACTGGAGCCAGCCTATCTTGGACAACAGTGCATTCATCTCTGGCCTTAACCTAGCTGTGCTGCCAAGATATTTCACATTGCTTTAGCTCATACACACCCAAAGTTTGTCTTCTATTGGCCCAATGCTTGTTCATGAAACTAATACAGATGCTTTCGTTTTTGTTTTCTGATAGCCTTCCTAGAGTCCACACACAGATTAATGAACAAATAAAGTAACGTTTGCTTGATTTTGAAACGCATGAATTCTGTTTGGACAGTTCATTTTCTCTAAATTCCTATGTGTTGCAAATTAATAGTCAGCTCTTCTCTTGTGTTCATCCCAACACACCCACCTATTGTTTAGGCCTCCCGGCTCTCAGAGATGCTTAATAAAAGATCCAGTGAAACTTATGTGCTCGGGCGGCCATTTTGAATAACTGCAAAATATCAATATTTGGCAATTCTGCGTATTTCATATGGAGGGAAGGGTTTACTTGGGATAGTTCTGCTTTCGTCTCTGAATTCTCGCCACGTTATATTTGTGCGGGACTTGAAATGTGGCATAGTTATACCATGACTGTCTTCCTGGATTGAGAAGGTTTCCCTGGTGAAAGCTGATGCTTACATTGTAATCCTGTTAATCTGTAATATTTAACACGTTCTGTTTAATGGACAAGATTTGCTGAAAGTTTACGTATGAAAGAGATCTGGGGTGGATTATACATTATGGAAATATATTTTATCATAACTAAATGCCCTTTGAAAATACAAATTTTAATTGAAACCAGCCTATTAAAGCTTCAAAATCATTCTTATAATACTTCATTATTTGCAAAATGTACTGTTTGAAGTGGCCATTAAAAATATTATTGACAAATATATTTAACATTTTTTGAAAAACTGCATTTTCATAGTTTTTGACAATTTTGACCAGGATACTTATGTGATATCATAAAAATTCATTGGTATGCACAATGATTTAGTGTAACAAATATGCTTAAAGATAAGAATATTCTTCATTTTTCTTTACCAATACTGAATAATAAATAATAATTCCTCCCAATTGTCCCAAATAACACATAATTTTCATAAATATAAGTAATTTTTGTTTTTCTTTCTCATAAATTCTGGTAACAAGTTTTCATATGTACTGCTACAGAAGTGCAAACAATCCTACATCATTTTTGTAAATATATTTACGTAATTTTTGTTAATAAATTCTGGTAACAACTTTTCCTATGTGCTAAAACAGCAGTGCAAACAATCCTATGGTATGCTTAAGCAGACAATGAGACCATTCACCTTCGTGGGGACATTTGATTTATGCAAAGCATTCACGTCATGATTGAAACATTATGTTGTTCCTAATCTGCTTTGATTCCATAACGAGTCATTTTTCCTGAAATTTACAGGAGACATCATCAGATTGTAGATCGGAATCACGGCTGGATCTGATTTTGTCTTAGTCAATAGGCAGAGAACTCACAGCTGAATGCTCTTGTAATGGCTTAGTGCATCTCAGAGAGCTAGCTTTGTATAAATGTATTTTTTAATAACTAAATTTATATGTTATAAAATATTATTTTACCATATTAAATTTAGTTTCAAAGTATTTTTTTTAAATGTATTTATTGATTATTTAAAAAAAAGAAAATGTATATGTTAGAAAATATAATTTTAACATTTACTTTAGCTTTCCAGTAAAAGGAAATCATATTTTATTGATTATTATAAATAAATATATATTTTAGGAAATATTATTTTAACATATTAAATTTAGCTTTACTGTAAATGTTTCTTTTTTATAAATTATTTATTAAATTAATATTTTAATAAATATTATTTTAACATTTAACTAAAATATAGCTTTCTTAAAAAAACAAAAACAATGTTGATCTATATTAATTTGTAGAACATTTGTGATACAACATTTACATTAGGAGATGACAAGATACCCAATCGTTGGAAACAACAATGAACAGATTTGTGTTGTAGGAGGTTGACTTCGTACTGAGTTTTAAAAGACAGACTATGTTACTAACTATACTTAAGACCTATAAATTAACATTCAATAAAATTATATACTTAGTAGTATATCTATTTGCGTATGTGATATATACTGTGGAAAAAACAAAATCAAACTGCATGTCAATTCGACCTAGGTATTGTATTATATTGAACTCCATTCATTCATAATATGACACACAATGTACCAGGTATTACTGTACATGAATATTTATATAAGACAAAAGTCTGCAATCTGATCTCTCTGTGAGATTTAGCTAATTAATCCACAGTGGAACAAACCAGTGACCATGACGGGTATGTGTTTGCCAAGTCTTCACGACATAGGAAGATCGGAATTGAATAGAAACGAGTGATTGGAGTGAACAATGGCCATGTTTTGTCATGCCTGGCATACCCTTTGCTTGGCATGGGAGGAATTTATATGATGGTGGGCTTATAAGTTGATGGTACACTTGGATATTTGGTAATTATGTGGAGTTCTGATCTCATCTGTGTCTGTGGCTTGCTTGTATGTCCAGAGGTCCATCACAGTTAGGGCAGCTCCTCACCTACTGATCATGACAGACACATAGTTTCTTTAAGCAGTTTAGACATGAGGGACCCACTAATTTCAGATGATTTTTTTATTTTTATATTGGTGTTTAGAGCCAGGGAGAGAGAGAGAGAGAGGTGGAGGGAGAGAAATGGGAGAGAATGAAAGAGTTTTGAAAGAGTATGTGTGTATGTGTGTGTGTGTGAGAGAGAGAGAGAGAGAGAGAGAGAGAGATAGAGAGAGAGAGAGAGAGAGAGAGAGAGAGAGAGAGAGAGAGAGAG
>JAUTBT010075898.1:0-13289 GCA_032361225.1 Lepetodrilus schrolli | reverse complement strand
ATATATGAAAATAATACTTTGTAATTATAGCTGACCTTGTTCTCTGAAAATACATAAATAGACAAACATGTCTAATACCGGGTACATTACATTTTCCACTGTGAGGGCTCGTCATCGTCCCGAAGACGGATACCGACCAGTCCGTCACAGTAGAAATACCTTCCAACGGTGAGCTGTTGCGAACACGGGGTACCATTTAGCAGAATGCTATAGCAGCATATGCGTTGCACACGTTGCATGATCAGGTGACAACTCAATAATGGCAATGGTTCTAGGAACGCGTGGGTTGTAGTCCTTTTTGGAAGCGCCTCTTCTGGACCAGTGGCTCTTCTCTTGGCGACTTTCTATACCGTGGGGACTAGTTCTACGACGTCGGCTGGGTAGTGGCCATATTGTTTAGAACTCAGCGCATGACGTTTTGTCCACCCGTAAGAGTACTTGGTGTCGCCTGCCACCAAGGTCTGCTTCACCATCTGACCTGAAACATGGGAAGAAAAACTTACCTTCTTTGACCAGCGTGTCATACATAGCATGTTACAATGGCGCCCAACGTGGATCAACTTGCTTCTGATGGCTGTTCTCCATTAGATTGTCAGACAGAAACTTGTTATAGCTTCATACGGCTGACGTTTGAAACGTAGCTGGATTACATGTAATGGAGGCGTGGGAGTGGGGGTGGAGGGAGTATAGAGCGATAGAAAACACTCGTGCTGGTGTTCTCTATAGCTAGTTCATTATGTAGTGTTGGACTCGCTCGTCTTGTGAACTAGTAGATGCTATATGGACTAATAATAAGATACCATGTCCATGATGTCGATGCTACTGTTATTCAAATGCCTACTTTAAAATCATGGCGAAGAAATTAATCACACAGTTACCAACAATACTAAATAATTGCGATGTCCAGATGGCTAAATTCAAGGACCTTTTTCCAGAGTAAGTTCCGAGCTATTGCGAGCCTGGTAATTGCAGATGGCTCGCACTCGGACGTTGGTCATCATATGGACGTCGGTGACCTTGCCTCCGCTGGCTTCTGCCTGAAGTTCCTGCCTCGGCATGTAGCTATTGTCTTCTTCCAGTTCCAGCGCATCACCTTTATGTTGTCGCAGAGATATCTCCTTCACTGGCGTCAGTGTAAATTTGATTGGAGGGCTGTCTCTCTTCTCAGAGTTCCTTCGTATGCCTGGTAAATAAATTACTCATCTACACAAAAAGCAGATACGCACACACGTCCGGACATAAACACAGACGCAAATGCATTTACGCACGGACATGGCACAGCTAGATTGGAAGGGCGTGTGAAATACATTTACGAACGGACATCGCACAGCTAAATTGGAAGGGCATGTGATCAGGGCCCGACAAGAGCTTCAACTTGGCCGAGAACATCCTGAGAATAAACATGCATACCCCACAACACACTCGGAACAAGCAGGATTGCAGATAATATAAACTATATGTATGACAAGTAAATATTATATTGCAGAAATCTTAAAAAATAGTAAATTAAAAAAAATCCTGATGATGCCAGTATTAATTAACTAAATAAACGCTGATTGATTTAACAATAGTTGTTAACACAATGACGGTTTGTTGACATATTTCATGGTCAAAGGTATTTTACCTGAAAGTATGTAGATCTACATTTGATTTGTCTACACATAACAGTATCTTGGGCAATAAGCTACATGTTCCGTATTCCCCACTGGTTTTCAGTATGTTTATATTTTTTATTTTTATTTTTTATTTTTTATCTCGCATACATGTATCTGGCCTGCGTTTCACAAGGGGGTCGCATATGTAATTCGAGGTCTACGTCAATTCCTGCTATAATAATAAAATGCATATTTATATTGCGCCAAATCCAAGCTCGATAGGGTGCTCATAGCGCTACATAACAACTTATAAGTAGTGCGTACTGCCTGATTTACGCATGGACTACAGTAGCCTCTACAGCAAAACGCAGGATTGAATCGAATCGCATATAAAATTGAACAAACTGATTTTATGCATACATTTTATAATCACGTGGTTTTACCTGGCCAATGCTTGTGAGTGTGAGATTCATTAACCTCGTTCACATCCTCTAAGAACTGACGTATTGCGAATGGAACAGTACTACGTGGCAGCTTAGCTTCGGGGGTTTCCGTGGGCAAGGTCACTGTCTCGATGCTTTCCGTTTCCGCTATTAAAACAGGATTGTTCACATGGCAAGCACATACATAGGCTATATGTATACGTACACACACGCACACGAGCACACACACACATACACACACACACACACACACACACACACACATTCGCGCAAGTAGGTCGCTCATACAGGAAGACATGAAGCTAACCATCTAGCACATCTGGTTTCTGATGGACGAGGATCTTTGAAAATGAGCTTTAACTAGAACGAGACCTGAGAGTATCCAGGATTCCAATAATACTATGATAATTATAGTAAAGCTAAATGTATATGGAAAAAAAAGGCTCCAGGGTCCAGTTGCACGACGCTCTTGTAGCGCTACAATAGTTGTAAGTCCAATTGTAGAGTCTTCTACAATTGGAATTGGGTTGCACGAATCTCTTGTAGGCTATCTGAATGAGACAGCGCTACAATTCTTGTAACGGCAATTGTAAGTCCCTACAACTATTGTAGCCTACAAGAGCATCGTGCAACTGGACCCTGGTCCTTAATTAATTTAGTGAGAATATGTTGCACCGGTGGATCAGTGTTGTAAATTACGAAGTTCGCGAATGGGACCATGTACCAGCATTCTCTTGGACAAGTGAATCGTTGTCAGCGGCTGGTTCTCCATGCTGGGAAGACGTCGTCGTGTCTTCTGTTGGTTTGACGTCATCACAATGGACGCTCGACGACGATGACACCGTCAACAGACGGATGACGCTGTCGGATATCTGCAGGCCATTGTTCTGGGTTACTGGTGTGTGGTGTGGTACCCTACATGATAAATGCATTCGAATTAGCCTATACTGTGTCCCGTTACATCAAGCTAAAAATGAAACTCATTTCATTACAGAGTTCTCAACAAGAACCCAATAGAGGTTAAACTAGATCCAAATCACATGACCACGTTATGAATGCAATTATTCGTGACGTACAGAAAAAAACACAAGTACCGGTCATGTACATGTGTAGGCTGAAAACCGGACAATCAGTATACCAGAAGTGGCGCGAGTATATGGTTGCAGCAAGCAGGGGATCCATAATCAAGTACGTCTGCTCAGCAAACAGGACCAACAAATCGTTCACGATCAGGAGCAATACGAGTGACGTCACGTAATGATGACCGACACATACAGTTATGTATACGTCATCTACGCAATCGCCACGTGACAGCCGCTACAACATCTCGGGAATTTGTTCAGGGGCTGGGTGACCCCACAAACCATTCTGAATAGGCTGTGTTCTGCAGGGATTTATACTACTGTTTAGGCGCCGCTGTGCCTTCAGTTTTAACGTCAAATCACCGTCAGGGTAGTGAATGCATGGTTGCTCAAATAAAGTGATGGGACGCAATGATGTTTGGTGCGTGGCGTCACTCGATAAGTTCAGTTGATTACCATCACACACACCCGCTGTTAGTTACTTCCTTGCCATCCAGTAGAAGTTCCCATTTAGTCCAAATCAAGATTCTTAGCCATAACTCCTAAATGTCAACTAATTCATTTATTCTTTGCATTAATCAATCACAGATACATTTGCTAGGTAACAACATTAAGTGTTTTTGGTATATTCTTATTACATTTACCATAAATTAAATCTGTGTTCGTTTCCGCTACCAAGATTGGCAGAAACGAACAAAGATGTAATTTATATTAATAAGTTCGGCATAAACGAAGACAGATTTCATTTAGATCAATATTTACTTACCCTTTTGTCGGTATTTCTGTGTTGTTTTCTCCGCCGAATACTGAGGACAAGAAGCACGTGTCGAGACTAAATGCATGCGCGGACTTAGGGGAAGATAGGGTCTGTTTGCTCTCTACCAATTCCTATATGCAATATACGGCAAGAAATGGAACAAATAAAAACACAGTTGCAGCAGTTGATAATAAATACAACTTTATACTAGTATACATATAATATGAAAAGTTTGATCTTATGTTTTCATTGATATGCCTACATTTCTCAACATAATTTTAAATTATAACGAAACAATGTTAGACATATTGTTTTGATTAGAATACAAATAGCTTAATAAAGCTAATATCAAATGCCTATATTGTTCGGTTACTGGTTTTCGTACGAAGCCGCTTTTCCCAAAGTCGTTTTCTTTTTGTGGAATTACCGCGTTATAGCGAGAGATGTGATGTTAGAAATCATGCTGGCTATATATGGGATTCATTTCATGCGCGATTAAAAATTAGGAGAACTATCTTAGGTTTCATTTTACTTATTTCGCGAAGTGAATTATACGATCTACGCTTATAAATATCATTGTTCGAAACTGGGTACCGGAAGATATATAAGTGCGTAATTATACGGTAATAACAGCAATGAATGCATTTACCTCTAAAGTGAAGTAATTCTCTGCATAGATTGCCTTCTGTATGCGTTCTATTCTGCCTTGAAGTATTCCCGCGGAGAACGAGTGGACAGGTGAATCATTTAGCTTACGATCACAGTAAGCCAAGACCGTACGCGTTATGTCCCTGAATGTAGGCAGATTCATACGTAAGTAAGTGTCACGGCGAATCGTTCAACAGAACAACCGTGACACCATGATATATAACTCCAATGCAATGTATTAACGAGTACCGAATCTTGGTTGGAACGTGAACAGGGACATCATTTCACGACGCCCTCGTATCATCCTCTAAACGTAGACCATGGTTACCATTGCATTGACGGATGTTAATTAAACAGGCGTTATAGTCTGGGTTTCGAGGACGCTTTCGTATCCACTAAGTTACTAAGTTGACGTCTCTCTCTCTCTCTCTCTCTCTCTCTCTCTCTCTCTCTCTCTCTCTCTCTCTCTCTCTCTCTATATATCTCTCTCTCTCTCTCTCTCTCTCTCTCTCTCTCTCTCTCTCTCTCTCTCTCTCTCTCTCTCTCTCTCAACCATTACGTTGAATGCAGGCTAAACCCAGTTCATTTCTTGTCGGAAGTATTTTACAAACGCTTCAATTTAGAGACGTGTAGTGCTAGTTTGTGTCATTTGAAGCAACAAAGTAGGATAAGTACTTGTGGTCGTTCACTATTTGCAGACATTTTATTTTAGAAGCAGTGCACATCATTGTTCATTCCGTTATCCTCGTGTTCGAGGGCCTTGCAACTGCGCTTTGTTAGCTTATATTGTGTTTGATATTGATATTACAATAGTTTCTATAATGTGATAAATAGAATCTCATATTCGTGTACAAATAATATCTAATTCATAATTAGTATTAGAATTGTTTTTAAAACAATTAGTGCGTGATGTATCACAGTGTATACTTACTTATGTATTTAGTAATTGTAATTAATCTGTGGCCATCTGCTATGGAGGGAAGAATAATAATTCAATTATCAGTACCATTCTCAATCCAGAATTCAAATATATAGCACATATTCACGCTGAATACTCTGGCTTTGCAGTCCAAGATTGATAACGTGTTGGTACAGTTTAGCCCACACATCCTCGCAACAACAGGGCTACTTAATTCCGTTCCTATCTCACTTCATGTGCTACACTCCATGAGGATGCTGCCACGTGCGATACGGATATCCGCTGCAATGTTCATGTTTTCAAACTGATCTAGTGACGTAACTTGTCCTATATGTGGCGACAACTGACGACAGAGAAGGCAATGCTTCTGGTCAAGATAGGTGCACTTTGGAATTTCCGAATTCTCTTTCAAGAATACCATATAACGTGTTTATTGTCCTATGTCGAGCACATTCGACGTAAAACTGAGCGTGAGCGTCACATGGGTTATCGTTCGGCTCGTAATGTTTACAGTGTCAGTCAGAGGTAATGAATAGTTTGCACAATTTAGTTTATGCATTATCGGAGATAAATATGTGCTATCGAATAGCATGTGCGCGTGTGCGTTACAATTTGAAAGGTGCGGTAAGACCGGGAATGATAACGATAAGGACAAACGTTCCAGATTTCGTATCGTCTTATTGTTCACACCGATACCGATATCGTTCTAGACATGCGTTATCATCTTTATATATGGGGAGGGATATGTGAAGGGTATCAAACTTTGGTGAGCGATGATTGGCCTGCAAACAAAAGCAAAACTTTTTTTCAATACCACTTACAATCAACTATACGTAACTACAAGAGTTCTGAACAACGAGGGCAGATCTGAACGGTATGCTACACGGAGAGTCATCTGGGCGGTATGCTACCTGATGAGTCATACTACCCGGTCAGTCATATTGGCGGTATGCTATTCGGTGGGGCCATGAACGGTGTGCTACTAGGTGCGGTTATTGACGGTATTCTAACCGGTGAGATATATTGGCGGTACGCTACTTAGTAGGGCCTTGGCTCAAGGGTATGCTATTCGGTAGGGCCATAAACGGTAATACTATGCTACTCTGTGGAGCCATGGAAGGTATTCTAGTCTATGTAAAACACAGCCATTTGTATTTCAATTCAATATGATTTATATTATTATTATTATTATTAGTAGTAGTAGTAGTAGTAGTAGTAGTAGTAGTGAGTAGTAGTACTAATAGTAGTAGTAGTAGTAGTAGTAATAGTAGTAGCAGTAGTCGAAGTAATAGTATTATTATTATTATTGTTAGTAGTAGTAGTAGTAGTACTAATAGTAGTAGTAGTAGTAGTAGTAGTAGTAGTAGTAGTAGTAGTAGTAGTAGTAGTAGTAGTAATAGTAGTGGGCGGATGGTAGTGCACTGGTAGAACGTAGTATATTATTTAATTTGAGTGTCCACAGGTATTGCGGTATTGCCGAGATTGTCGAAAGTAGTTCCAGTAATTGTATCCATTTGGGAAATCTCAAACGAGCATCGGAATGCACTATTCATACATATTAGAAATGTGTAGCTTAGAAATATATACCACTAATTGGGTCATTTCACATAAAAGGTAAAACTTGTCCCACGAAAGTGACTGTGGAAAAGTTGGACTAAACTTATGTCAAAAGTGAAAATACAAGGGCACTATAGTCCAGGGGGAAATTATTCATAACTTGAGTTAGTTATTTTACAAAAATAAAATAAAAATTAAACAAAGCCATGTCCCAGACCCCAATTTGCTTCATTTCATCGAATATCATCACAGGAAACCAAATAAAATAAACAATTATAGCTGAACAAAACTTATATACTATCAACTAGTATGATACTAGCTCTACTACTTATTAATGGGGCGGGTGGTAGCGCAGTGGTAGAACGTTGGACTTCGGAGCCAAACGTTCCAGGTTCAAATCCCGCCCCGGGGGCCCGGCATCAATGTTCGCGAAAGTTACCTTTCTGACTACTACTACTACTACTACTGCTACTACTACTACTGCTACTGCTACTACTACTACTATGACTACTACTACTACTACTACTGCTACTACTACTACTGCTACTACTACTACTACTGCTACTGCTACTGCTACTACTACTACTACTACTACTGCTGCTACTACTACTGCTACTGATACTACTGATACTACTACGACTACTGCTACTACTACTGCTACTACTACTGCTACCACTACTACTACGACAACTGCTACTACTACGACTACTACTGCTACTGCTACTACTGCTACTACTACTACTGCTACTACTACGACTACTGCTACTACTACGACTACAACTGCTACTGCTACTACTACTACTGCTACTACTACTACTGCTACTACTACGACTACTGCTACTACTACTACTACTACTGCTGCTACTATTACGACTACTACTACTACGACTACGACTACTACTGCTACTACTACTAATAATAATAATAATAACAACTTGTAACAACAACAACTGTGTACTTATATAGAGCCTATAATATCGTCAGTCAAACGTTCCCAGTGGCACATACATGGACATTAACAATAATCACAATTCTCCATTCTCTGATTATATCTGGCCATTCCCCGAGTGTATCTGCCCATTCCCCGGGTGTATCTGGCCATTCCCTGAGTGTATCTGGCCATTCCTTGAGTGTATCTGGCCATTCCCCGAGTATATCTGGCCATTCCCCGAGTGTATCTGGCCATTCCCTGAGTGTATCTGGGTTAATGTGACTATAATATGCTACTCTTGATATGCTGTCAATTGAGGATTTCGTACGAGCCACATAAATGTAACACATCCTGTCTCATTCGTAGAATGTCAGCAATGTCAATGGATATGCACATAGCCTTGATAGACTAAATTAGCACCTCCACCTCGACAACTGCTTGCACTGAACTGAACGGAACTTGTAGTATATCTGGGGTTGAGAGTTTATAACAGCATAACAGGTTTACAGGAGTCATGGCATACTTACAATTAATAAATAAAAGCGAGGAATGCATAGTACCGTTTGAAGGTATAATTTATAATATTACAGGAGGCAGATACTTTTCTTAATAGACTAGTTGTCTAGCGTTGAACAATTCACCGAATGTGAGTATATAAGGATGAGTGTAATACTTTTTAGGTATTAATGTGTATCTATTTTAGGATGGACGTTTTAAAATACAATGAGATTTACCACATATATCATGCAAATGACACAATTTACAAATTATTTTATGGTGAGGGATAGTTTACCATCGTCCTGTCTCCATGGGTTGGACATCGTTGTTATATATAGTTCTGAATATAAGCATACTGCGATAATGGTTTGGTTGTATCAACTATCAAGTTTATAGTATACAATATTGCTGAGTCATTTTATATAGGGAATGTGCTGGTATGTAAATAAATAATTCGTACAGATTTGATCGAATATATGCTTAACATTTAGCAACCATTTTTCTTCAATTTAATCTACATTATGGTTGTTATACCTCCATTATTTTGTACCTTGCACTTTAAACGGTTAATACGCAGTTAAAGTTGGTTAATAAAAAGCCGGTAACGGACACTTCTCGGAATAAATATGTTATTGTTGACGATATCCATGGAGTCACCAAACAAGGAAGATAGCGGAAACCAATCAGCAATAAGCTTACTGACTGTGCCAATAAATAATAAATAATGTTCTTAGAAATTACTATTGTCCAACGTAAATAAATCTGTCTCATAGGTTGACAAGAAGCCGGAGACTGCCTACAAATTCTAGTAGTCGCTTGACGACCCAGTACAACCCTCTCGGCAAACCCACATTGTCTCCCACATGGTGTTCATTGTTACGCGATACCCTAGCTCATCGATAATGTAGGTATTGTGGGTGATAGAAATGTGTATGTATAATTGGGGGGGGGGGGGGGTTATTGAAATAACAGGATATCGCTTTTTGTTATGCCTACATTTCGAATCAGATAAATGCTGCTAAATTTATAATTTTCAGTAGATATCATATCACTCAAATATACGCATAACTGAATAAAAACACATGCTTTCTTAAATTACAATCTACATGCATGTACATGTATGTATAGAATAAAACTTTACATATGGTGCGACTAATTACGAGTTACGGGCCCTCTTGAATTTAAGAATAGTTGATACTATACTACTAAAAAAAAGAAACGCAACTTTTTATTTTCTGGTGGTACGACCACATCTTTATATGTAAAATGAAATAAATTATGGCACATTATTTAAATAATGCAAAACAACCTTAGAACGTAAGGATTTTTTTTTTTTTAAAGATGCAGCTATCGACCTCGAGTTAAAATAAAGTTGTTGTTTTTCATGAGGCCTACGTGCACAAACCATGCACACATTTATCGTGCTGAACATGCACTGCAACACGGATACACCTTGCATTGGAGCACCATACATTTGTTTTCTGGTGAATTAAAATCAGATTGAATTATAACCAGGTATAAAATAACATTACGCAATACGAATATTTTCTCATTTTCTACTAAAAACAACAAATAGTAGGAGTTGTGTGTGTGTGTGCGCGCGCACGTGTGTATGTGTGTGTGTGTTTGTGTGTGTGTGTGTATGTGTGTGTGTGTGTTTGTGTGTGTGTGTTTGTGTGTGTGTATGTGTTTGTGTGTGTATGTGTTTGTGTGTGTGTTTGTGTGTGTGTGTGTATGTGTGTGTATGTGTTTGTGTGTGTATGTGTGCATGTGTTTGTGTGTGTGTGTGTGTGTGTGTGTGTGTAGTAGTATTGGATTAATTAGAGTAACTTGAACCGTTGAGGTAGTTATATAAGTGCATACCGTTGAGGTAGTTATATGTGTGCCTGTTAGTGCATGACTGCGTACATTATGTGTGCACAGTTAAATATTATCAATACATACCAATTATTAATTATATATGCCAGGCTTAATGAAAGTATTTCTCAAATATATACATTGAAAAACACTGGGGACCTTCGTGCCCAGGCACCCTGTGGGGGTACATAGTATATCCTGTGATAAAATGTATATATTAAAACGTTTTTTTTTTCATATTAAAGTGTTTTTAAGACAGTTTAGAATTGTTTGTGGCATAATTTTATATATGAATTGTCAAATTATAGTAAATAATTCCAACTAATCTTCGATATAACCTTTTCCCTTCTGAAATTTTCTAAAATCCATTTTGGCGGGATATATTAACATTCACATAAATATGATCACTGAAATGTGTTTAGTCAAAAGGTGTATGGGCAATAATGGGTCAAGGGAATTAACTCTTGAAAGAAAGTCACACGGGTCAAATCAGTGGAAGACGTGTATCTGTGTGTTGTATGTTTGGGTTTCTTCTGCAATATGATTCAAAAAGCTCAAAAAAACGTGGGTATGCTTATTCGGCGTCATTACCGAACAGTCTGGAATCTTAATATTATCCAAAAATCGAAATTTTAAGTGGATGAATAATAGAAAGAGTGGCTACCTTGAGACATTTGTTAGGCTTATTTCGCATGACAATGTATGCAGCACAACAATTGATAAAAAATGTCATTAGCAATAGAGCAACAAAACAGTTCGTTCTGGTAATTGATCACATTCTCATGTTAAAGTAAAATAAATATTAAATGCATCTTTTATGAGTGTGTCAAGTGTATGTACCAAGTGTACTCACCAAAATATAATTGTAGCCAGGGTTTGCATATCATGGAACGTCTAGGATGTGTGTGTGTGTGTGTGTGTGTGTGTGTGTGTGTGTGTGTGTGTGTGTGTGTGTGTGTGTGTGTGCAGGATAATAGAATGAATTACCAACTCCATCATAGTTACGGTGCAAAGTATATAGCAATACTAAGTAATGCCTGTACTGCTAGTTCCAGGTAAAACTCTAAAGAATGTTCCACCCCACTTAGTATACTAGTATTAAGTATATTGTTTTCTTACCGAGAATCCTGTTTGGGCCAATGTATATTCGCCCCGCGCTTTTTTCCACAGCCATTTATCGGATCCCGGTCAAACCAAGTAGGACATTATTTGCTAAGATGTGGAAACTTTTAGCTGTAATCATCCTGACAACCGTCACAGGTGAGAATTGTGTTAGACGTTTTAAAATAATTTAGTTTTTTTCTAAATGTATAATGGTATATAGATTTTTTTTAATTTTTGTAATTGTTGATTAAAGTTGAAATAAGAAATGTCTGAAATCAACGTTCATACCTTCAATTATAAATAAAGGATTTATTCAAAATATAAGGCAGGTCAGCTAGTGAGTGTGTGCGGTTTGAGCGTGCGTGTGCGTGCATTTGTAAGGGGGGTGGAGTAGGAATTAAATGGAAAATACATCGTAAAATATTTGTTCAGTTAAAGTATTAGGCAACGGTACCATAACTATTGCTGCATGCTATATACGACTTTGTTAGCACTTGCACTGATCGTTGAAGCTACATTAAATAGGTCTCCTTCATTTGCAATAGTGCCTGAACGAGTAGATAATTCAGGAACCGGGTACCTGATATTTTGCCGATATGCTTAGATCAAAGGTCATTGTAATTATATAGTCAGATACAACTATATTTCCCAGACAAATTTGAATGTAATTTTCAGAATTGTTACGACAGTAATTTATTATACCCGGTATGACAATATTTGTTGTTTTCCTAATTAATTCAACTTATACTCTCTGACAATGATGATCACCATTCTGACATTGACGCCAGTTTTATGCTCAAATTCCCTCCCAATTGCTCGGATATCCTTTGTGTTCAAAATAAAATGGCGGCCTGTTGTTATTTGCGATGCAGTGTCATTGTAAAATGCCAATGTATGTGTAATGGAAGATAAATGTATAATATATATAAAGCACCTGCCCTGAGACATGTCCTGATGTCACACAGACAGACACGCAGACACATACACACACTGAATACAGACAGACACGCACAGACATACACACACTGTATATAGACAGACACGCACGCACATACACACACTGTATACAGACAGACACGCACGCACATACACACACTGTATACAGACAGACACATACACACACTGAATACAGACAGACACGCACACACATACACAAACTGAATACAGACAGACACGCACACAGATACACACACTGTATACAGACAGACACGCACACACATACACACACTGTATACAGACAGACACGCACACAGACACATACACGTGTATATATACACACACCAGGCCTCCGTTTCACAACGGTGTCCTAAAAAGTTAGGAGCTCCTAAACTTATCATCTTCTAAAAGCGTTTCACAACGGCATCACAAGTCTTTTCACCTCGTAAATCGGCACCTAACTTTAGGACAGGGTAGAGGCAGATATAAATATTTAGGAGCTCCTAGCTTTGGAAAGAAAATGGTTAGTGTGCTGGAAGATGTCGATGTCATGGTCGGTTTCCTCGATTTGATTTAGTAAAATTGCCTAGCGCTGACCGTTTGATGTACACCCCAGACGGATTGCGACACACTGCATTCCCGTCCGTTCCAGCATATACTCACGTTCTATATAATTCTGATATTTAGTAAAAGATTGCTTCCTAAATGAAATAGTTGACATAAATCTAACAAACAAACAATTCAATTGTGCGTTGGATTATCAACAAAAACATCGACCACCATTGCATATGTTTGCCCTTGTCGTCCTTGACATTGGAAAATCTAGCCTCGGTGCTTGTCTCCTTTCAATATTTCAACTAAATCTAGATCTACGTTTCGTTTTAATATACAAAATATGCTGATTGATTATATCGATTTGTTAAATTATATATCATAAGAAATGTACGTATGATATGAACTAA
>JAUTBT010075887.1:0-13292 GCA_032361225.1 Lepetodrilus schrolli | reverse complement strand
CCTATCAATATCGCGTCAGAAAGGTAACTTTCGCGAACATTGATGCCGGGCCCCCTGGGCGGGATTTGAACCTGGAATCTTTGGCTCCAACTGCTCTACCACTGCGCTACCACCCGCCCTACCAGCTGGTACTGACGGATGTAAATAGACAAGTCGTGATATAAGTGAAAGAATCTTGAAAGCGACTCTAAACCCCAATTAAAAAAATAAATAAAAAAATAAAAAAACGGTATACGTATTATTCATCGGAACTCAACAAATTACATTCGAGGGTGATGATAATTTAATCCTTGTCCATACTTGTGAATATAGTATTTTTATAAATGCGCTGGCATTCTATTATTAATGTTGGTATTTTATTTACTTTTTAAAAAAAAAAGTCTCCTACATGAACATGTTTCCATATTAAATTTCCTAATCATCACCTCCGTCGCCCACGTGACTCAAGGTTACTGACTGAGCACGTGCTAATGTTTTGATAGAGACCCACTTACATAGCGGTAAAACCGCGATGACCCTTCCACTTTGACCCTTGACCTCGGATTTGCTGACAAGTACGGAAGCTCCGCGTTGATGCCGATTCCTATTCAGTATACGCAGTGCTTCAGAGTGAAAGAGTTGTTGTTATATATCATCTGTTCTCTCAAGATGCTTGCATCGGTGAGAAAAGTTTGACTTTGGACTCGTGTAATCTTTGCGATATAGACCACAGGTGATATCGCACAGTCACATTTTCAAGCAGCAGAATGGAGCCAAAGCTGGTCATATTTCTTGCCTTTACCGCAAGAGTACTAGCTGGTATGTATATTCATTGTATTTTTCACAATAAAGAAATGTTTCATGAAATTATACATTACTTTTTGTTTAAATAAAGAATTCTTCATGGAAATTATTTCTAAATTTCTAGGTTACCAATTGTTTTACTTTTCTTTTCTGTGAGATATAATGGACAACGACGTAATGTGTTATCCAGGTTTTATTGGTCTTTAGCAGGAAGCCGTATGTATGCCATATGAGTTATCAGGACAACGCCTCGATATCGGTGTATGGTGTACGCACACTGTGTTCAATTACTATGCTTTTTTTTTGGACCACATATATCCTGGTATTTCTCCCAAGTGTATAAATACGACCATTTAAAACGGACAATAGGAATGTCTAAGTCCACCTTTTAAATGAAATCAAATAACTTATCAAATAACACAAAACGTATTCAAAGATGCGTAACAATATTGAGCGTAGAACCAATTTCTAAACGTATAATTGTTCTGGAAAATAGAATTAATTCTTTGGAGAAATTTGTGCGTGACATCGTTTTTTTAAAAAGGATCGTTGTATGTTAAAATTTCTGTTACAAGGAAGTCTAATATCTGTCAGCAGTTATGTTGATCAAGTACCTAGAACTTATTTACTAAAGTAGATGTTTTGCGTCTGGATACAGTAAAGCTTTCTCTTTGTTCACACATAGATTATATTCGTACGACAAGAAGTATACATGCAATCATCAAGACTACCAGTGGCGGTCGGCCTGACATTCGAACATATTTGGGTTAACATCCATCTTAAAATGCATTTAACCGACATTACGAACATTCTATCTATACAAATGTTGTTTTTTGCTTCTTTGACATGCTCTAATATGCTGTTCATGCTCCGATATCATGGCCGTGCTCCTATATCCTGTATTTTTTGTTTTCCTGCTATTCTACGTCTTAGGTCAGTCAGCCAGCCTTTGTTTTTATGTTTCCCAGGGCCAATCAGCTCGCGAGTTGTGATAGACCCGTCTTCGTGTGCAAGTCAGTGCAATGGTGAGTGTTTACATCGTTCATCAACGGATCTCATTAACCCCTTCTACCTCCGACGCACATGGCCAATTAACCAATATCTGGTGCCAGATATTATTGCACAGTTCCAATCTCGCCCAACGCCATTTATTACGCTCTACCTAGGGTACAATGTCAACCACCATACGTACGTTCCACATGTGACTTACAGGCTGGTTTAACACTACGTCTTTGAAGGTGTCAAAGCCTTGAAATTGGGGCTCTGGTTTCACAATTCTAGACGAAAACATTACCCACTCGCATTTGCCTCTGGCCTTTAAGCCCGTATCACAATTTCCTTGATAAGAGACTGGTGTATTGCACGATATATATATATAGAACACAAGCGTCCTTGTATAGTGTACGGTTTCGTTTTCCATGTATCTAAACAGATACCAAACATGTATTTCTCTAAACAAAGTGCATCTTTAATGTCTGATAAGAATAATTATTGATACTCGAAAACATCACTGCATAATTACCATACTCGCGCCCAATTACTAAAGAAAAAGTAGATATTATGTTCTGTATAGAGTATCCATAGTCTCAGAAGGCGAAAGTAAATAGTTTAAATATAAATATATTGATTGGTATTATATATGAAAGGAGTCGCTGAAATGCTTTCCTTTCGTTCTCCAGTAATCTAGACTTGCTTAACTGATCTAGGAGGATATGTATTTTGTAGGAGTATTTCGGCGACAATTAACAAGGTGTCGTCGCAAATGAGTGAAAGATTCTGCAGCGACGTTAAACTCCATAATCACTCACCTATTAACAAGGCGTGACACAGACTATTGTACAGAATGCATTGTTAACATATAATTATATTCAATCTCAATATAAGTTATAAATAAATATCATTACTCTGTCGATCCTCCTATAGTCTGTCTTGTTGAAAACACTTTGGGGAATTTAGTACGCATGTTGTTTGTTAATTACCCCACAAATAGCAATGTCAAAGACATTATGGTGACCCTTAATCACAGCCACACCTACCACATTTCAGTCCAGACAATAAATGTCTTAATTATCCCTACCCCAATCTATATAACACTGCATGCATGTGGATCTATACATTCTGGTTACGCCATTGAAATTAATTACAGATGTATGTTATTAGTTTTTAATTTAAGACAAGAACCGTGAGTGAGCTTCATTCAGGAGGTATTATAGCCTTATTATTCATTTTTATTTTCTTGATATATTTATTGAAATTGATATTTGCTCAATCCACACGAACGTTGAGTCGTTACATCATGCGTTGTCCGCTGTCTTAGTGGGGTTGTTAACCAGAAGGAGGAAAACATTAACAAAAACAATTCACTTTTTACCATTTGACCATTTGTTCATTGTGCTCCTTTAAGTATCATTTAAATTCCTGCAAACTCATTAACTCCTACAAACAAAGAAGTCATAGAGACTTGGCGCTAGACGATCACGCACTCACTAAGTGATCAAGCGTTGGATCCTTACCCCCCGAACCCCTTTAGGTTCAGACGAGGGTCATGTATTATCATGTCCAGATACCTTGCATCTACCACTCCACCTATATCATCTCAGAACCAACCACTGCAGACAATTCCGACATGTGTTTACATCTACGTATAGACGTTGGTCCAGCGCGCTTGGTATCTCGCGCGCAAAACCCATGGTTTGTACAGAGGTCTGATATTCTCAACGCTGACAGAACTGTTTCTGGGACGTTATGTAAAAATAATAACCTATACATGCTTATAGTCTGGCTGTAGCTTTTAGTAGGTACTAGACTGTTTGTTATCATGCCATTCGCTTCATTAAAGCATGCCTCTTTGTATTCACAAAGGAATTGTAAGTTTTGTGTATATCAAGTATTGGTACCGTAATTACCCAAACAATTCGAATCCTCGAATAGTTCTAACACTTAAATCGCCGTAAATAAAAATAAAAATGTCCGACCCTAAAAATACGAACATGACCATTTTGGGGAGTATTAGCACCCGAAACGATGTATTCATGTAGGCCCGTGCATGCTGTGATGTCATAGTCAGTTAATTAAAGAATGCCTCTTTGGGTTCACAATGTAATTGTAAGTCTTTGTTTATAGCAAGTATTGGGATTAGCACCAGAAACTAAGTACACATATCTGTAGGTCCTTATACCTGTGTCCTGTGATGCTATTCGGTTCGTTAATACATGACCAATAAATGTATACAATCACGGGTTTGTTTACATACTTCATGGTCAAACGTATTTTTACATGAAAGTATGTACACGTGATGTATCTACACAAGTATATTGGGTAATCAGCTACATTTCCCGCATATCCCATAGGTTTTCAATATTGTCATATTTTATTATTTTTTAATGTGTATCATACGTAGCTATAATGGTACCAGTAGTCGTAAAAGGTTATTTTGACCGTCTTCAATTATCCCCCTTAGTCTATTAGACTATAGAAAATTGAGATATTACAGTACATTACCGACTGATTATTCGGGTTTTAGCAGAAATGTAAACTGCAATTGAATTTTACCTATCCGGCAGCAGTGAGAAGATCATATGTATGCTAAGTACCCTCTGATCCACGTTAAAGACAACTCACTCTGCCACCAGGGTACCATTTGCCAGCCGGAGAAATGTATGGTATTACGGGAAGGGTAGAAACGGATTTCTAACCATCCCTATGGGAGAGATGCGTTAAATCTAGACTTACTTGACTTATTCTGCGTATCTTGAGTGGGTGAGAATATTTTTTGGCACAGTAACATTGGACAGAACAAAATCATTTCGAGAATTTTCCTGACCAAAAAAAATCTATTTCAATGCCACATGGCCATTGGTCCGTTTTTGCATCCATGTGGAATTTGAGTGCATCAGTTTCAGAACCATCGCGTCCCACTGACGATCGCTATATCAGTGTATATATACAGTGTAGAAGGCTATACACAAATAACTAGCACGAGAACAAGCACGAACTCCTGGGATTGTTATTTACCGCAGGGTTAATGTCTATTAGACAGTCGGTGTTGAAAGCAGATTGCATTAATATTTGCCAGAAATACAATCCCAGCGCTTATCGAAATATGTTATGATGAACGCCATTGTCTTATGACATTAATAATAACATGTGTAAAATTTCAAACGAGATATGTTGTTCGTACATTCTGGTTTGAGATCCATCTTTTAGTAAATTATTAGAACGGTTTAGATGAATTGGGGTTTACAGCTGCTGTCAATATTCGTTCATTCACATCACGGTTGGTATCTTAAAGTGAAATGTGTTTGTTTTTACTCCTAATAGTATTGGTACTATACATTAGTAATATAGGAGTTGCTTAATTTTAGTGTAGACATGAGGTGTAGGTAAAATTAGGTGCAATCATAATGAGAATAAATCCCACTACTACTACTACTACTACTACTACTACTACTACTACTACTACTACTACTACTACTTCTACTACTACTATTACTACCCCTACTAATAATAATAATAATTAATAATAATAATAATAACATTAATAATTAATGAAAAATGTATTATGGATACTGGTCTCGTGGTGGTTGGAGTGTAATTCGTCACCATTTATCATATATGGAGCTGTGTCACTTCTAAATCTTTAGTAATGTCATGGCTACTCGTTATAGGGTTAACTCACCTGTGGTGTCTAAGGTGTTAACGTGCCTACCGTGAAGATAACACAGATGAACAGCTGATGAAGGTCCATGTGTGGTCACAGATAGAACTGTTAATATCTAGTTGATCACGCCACCCAACCACCCCTACAAACATACATGTTTATCATATAACATAGGAGTTTGGGAATGTAATAAACCCATGCTATAAGTATAGATATTTTCACTAGTGCAATAACACAATATATCTTTATAATTGTATTCATACGCGATATCAAAGTCGTTTTGGACCTCTTTTAGAGCTTGTTCTTGAGACGTAATTTTTAGAATATAAATTTAAAATATTTCTTCAATTAAGTATGCTTATGAATATTTACAGATTTTCTTGGAACTATATTTTGTCCGCGTGTTTTAACCCAATTCCCAAGACATTTGCCTATTGATAGTGTTTGTGACTGAAAATCGATATAACAATAGTTTCTACAGTTATGTGATAAATAGAATCTCATATTCGTGTTCATATATTACTGAATTTATTAAACTCGTTGGCAAAAATTATATTATGCGAGGCATATATATAGATGTCATATATATGTATACAGAGAGAGAGAGAGAGAGAGAGAGAGAGAGAGAGTATATTATATTACAGAATGAGAGAGACAGAGAGAGAGAGGGGGTGGGGGGAATACCACATATAGTGCAGGCCTTCTGCAACAACTTCAATTCTGGTTGGAATGTCTCTATCAATCGGCATCTACCATCATAATTTCACTTCGACTGTGAATTGGGTCTCATCTGCACTCATACCTACTATCACAAATACCAGTCATTACGGATCAAGTGCAGATAATAGATAAACTAACAATGGGCATTGTCCTGTCTCAATAGCGTGCCAATGGTAGTGTCCGAGTATTCGTCCTAGTACTAGTAGTACTAGTATTAGTACGCCGGTAATGATAACACTTGATAAGCAGACCACAATATAGAAGCCATCCTAGAAACCCACACCACCATTATGCCTGCTTAACATCCGTCAAATGCTAAGTGGGCACAATGGTCTGTGATTCGAGGATGTATAAAAATTAGACTGGTTCACTGTTGGACGCATGTACCGCGTTAAAAACATAGCTTTGACTATTTGGTAAAGGGGGTAAACTAGACCGATTCCATATGCAATTGCACTTAGATATTTTATTTCAATATATTGATATACCTTTAAATTATTTGTCCGGAGTAATAAATCAGAAAATAAAACCAGCCGTGCTGGATAGTTTGAAAACTAACCATTCAACTGTTAAAGCCTCGATTAGCTGGTAACACGGGTGTAGTCACGTATTTGTTCAGAAAATATAATAATTAGAGTGTTTCAAATATAAATGTTTCCTCATATAGTGACCAATGACCAATTAATAAAATGCAACGTTGTGTCAAGTGTCATTCATTGATAACACGATCATCATCTTTGATAGTACATGTATTTCCATTAAGTCTGCATAGCATAAGACTTCAAGGGTTAAATATGTCAAGGTTCAGAGACATCGCATGTATATCCGTATACTTGACCCTATATTATATTATTTTATCATATCTCACTTAAGTACTGTGACTGTCTGCATATTAGCCCCAGTTATTAATCCGAATTCATTGATAATATCTTTTAATGAATAACGGGTACTGAAAGGTCAAGAATAAATATATGAGCTGTTTCCATCGAGGTTTGGGGGTACATTATTTACTTTAAATATTATGTTCATATATGTTTATACTTAATTATTGGAAAGTAGTTGTTGCTTGGACATTAACCCGGTATCATTTTAATATAATTTCGTTTCGTTTCCGTTGCTCTCAAGTGGACGAGACGATGGAATTTTAATTAGATCAGTTCTTGGATAGTTTAATCTTTTGTTTTGTGGTGCACGTATAATTTAATTTCAGCGGAGTGAAGAATGATGTAGTAGACTAAAATATATTTGAATTCCACATATTTCTATTCCAAATCTCTGAGTTATGAAAGGAATGTGTGATGTGATCATATAATATATAGTTTTTACATTCTTAAAATGTGCTATCACATTAGGAAAGATTACACAAGAGGGGCGTAGCTACCATTAGGCCACAATGACAATAACTGCAGAAAGGTTTGTCTTTAAAAGCAAATGCAAGACAAATTATGTCACTTCTAGCTATGTCTCTGCAAAAGAACTGCATCTAGACATTAGTCAAGATTGTACAATCAATTGCACAATCGGAAATTTTAACTTTGTTAAAATCTTCTATTGTACTTAGTCTAAGGTCACACTGATATTGGAAATTTACAACTGAAATAGATCCATATGTAAAAATAATGTTTAATTGAATATGCCTGATGTTTTTAAACACGCCTTATGCACGTGTCAGTCTTATGCTACGGGTTATAGTTATCTGAGAATGTAGATACATATATTAATGACCTATGATTTACATGTATTGGGTGTTAACCAGCAACCAGCTGTTAACACGCATCTTTAATGCGTCTTTGATAAACTGATATGAATACTGCATTATCAGCTGTATACTAATCTAAATACCTACTTATACAAGTAAGATTTTTGTTAAATCATATAATAGGGATTAATGTCAATATCTGAATGGACACTATAGTTGGTCTTAAAGTGGCAAAATCATCTTTGCATTGGTCAAAGGTCATTACATACTCGGATGTTAATATCTTTGCCAAATATGAATCTTTTCAGATTTTTTAAAACTAAAATAGAATGAATCTTTTAAGAAGTTTTAGTATTCTAGAAATACTAGTAATATTATGTAGATATTTAAAACCAAAAAAAAAGTAGTATGTAACACTGCATGCAAAGACGATCTAATTGCCACTTTAAGCAGCCACATGAGCGACACTAAGTCTTGTTATCAATAGATACTATTTTGAAAGAAACTTGTGTGAATTAAGAGGATGGATAGATATTAACGCCATCATCACAGATACCAACCAAGGGAAAGATTATTCCTTTACATCAATCTACTAGAAATTAGCGTGGAGAACATGCACATTGAATCGTTTATATCTCGCATTCATTGAGGGCCACTCTAACCTTTGACCTCTGTGGACATTGCTAATGCATGGGCGTATTGCTTGCTGGAGGGTGAATAGTTCTTAGTCCTTACTGTTCCTAATCGCTAGATTGAGATCTAGTCTTATGATAAACAGTGTTGCTTAGCGACAGTACGCAAGGGGACCAGTTTACGTTCAATCCTCATTGGAACTCGGCTTTAAAAAAATTTTTAAAAAAATTTAAAAAATCATAATGTACGTTTAACCCACTTTCTATGTGGAATATCGCGCCCTGTTCCAATTCAATTTACCCTCTTTGTTGTGTGGAAGGAAAGGTTAATGTGTTAGTACTATATTACATGTTGAGTTTAGAATTCACAATGCCTACAGGTTCAGATATATGGGTTAGGTCGGACATTTTAATGCATGTCGATCGTCGCGTGGTACAATATAAACACATCTATGTAGTTTATACGAATATAATGTGTGTGTGGTGGTGCCATAACAAATATGTCATATTTCTATATATAATTATTAGAGCTGAATATCAAAAATACTATTCGAATATTCGGTTGTAAGTATTCTATTCGTATTCGAATATTTGTTTGAAATCGTATTATAATATGATATGCTACTAAATAACATTTCCAGTCATATTGTCACCCTATCGATAAAAAAAAATCATCATCACACATCTCGAACGTACAGTCAGTATATATCCATTCTTATGTTTTCTGATTCTAGATATTGAGCAATAACAATGAAATAACATCTCAAAGGGGTTACGGAAAAACGTGAGATCTACAACTCTTCTGCAAATGTGTTAGAATATTCGAATGCTGTTTTACTATTCGAATATTCGTAATTTAGTATTCATTCGCACATACTGGAATATTCGTTTCAGCTGTAATAATTCTACATTCACTCTCACTCACTCACTCAAATCAACCCAACCATATATACTATATGTGTATAATTGTTTGTTATGAATAGGTAACTCTCATTTGGAGGAATAAATAGAGGATACTTCACTGTGATTCTCAAATATCTTGTTTTATGTCATCGAGTGAAGTGGGGATGCTATATTATCACGAGTGGCGAAGATATGTTATCACGAGATAAAGAATTTTTAAAAAATGAAAATATTGAAAACTAGTGGGACATGCGGAAAATGTAGCTTCTTGTTCAATATACTTGTGTAAATCAAATAAAATTTACCTACATTCAGGTAAAATACGTTGATTTTTTTAAACTCTGACATATGCACAACATGTAAACCTACACATAAACATTGATTCTGATATTATTTGGAATGTTTTTAGTTTTGGTCTCCATGTCACGCATACGGTAACCAGTTTCATAGAATTACCCACATACTTTCAGGTAAAATACGTTTTACCATGAAATGTGTCAACAAACCGTGGTTATATGCCTTTAATGGCGGACATTTCAATGGCATCTATGTTTCCTCTTTCAGCCAACACGAAGTTCCAGTACGCGGCGGGTTCCACATACGAGTACACATATGAGACGGGGACGAGGACGACGATGGTTGGAGCCGCCGAGGACCACGCCGGATTGAAGCTGACGGCTGACGTCAGTATTGAAGCGTTGACGTCGTGCGAGATGTTGATGACGGTAAGTGACGCTATATAGATTAACCTACCAGGCCCCCGTTTCACAACGACATCCTATATTTAGGAGCTCCTAACTTTATGACCCAGTTCATCACCTCCTAAGTTAGATGCCGATTCAAGAAGGGATACGACTTGTGACGTCGTCGTGAAACACTTGTTACGAGGTGACAACACTTAAGACTGGTTTAGGAGCTCCTAAATTGTTAGGAGGCCGTTGTGAAACGGGGGCCTGATCTTTCCTGACCTCTCTCGGGTGAAACACGAGCTGTTCTATTGGGAATTTCAACACTCGAGTGTCACCCTAGGGTTGATCGAGTGATGAATCGAATACACACCTGGAGACGCATGTAACTTTAATTGATGAGCTTATTTATTCGTGACCATAGTATGTAGTAGTTTACAGTAGTCCATAAAATATTGGTACTAGTAATTGATTGATTGGAGGACCTCCATTTTATTTTATATATTCTCTTGCTTAAAAATAAGAGAGTCACCCCTAAACGATTTGCTATTACTTGTCATGTTTGACTGAAAAAAGACCTACGACTATGTTCTTCAGATTATTCTCTTTCGTAGATGCGTTAAATTATGTTTATCATATTGCGAAGCATGCTATCGGTAGATACTAATTTTGTATAAGCAATGATTGATTGCTGTTTTTTTGCGATAGTGCCTAAAATGGTAAGAATTGATATTTTGAATATATGTATTATCGATTATGCCAGAAGTGCGTACGACATAACAACATAGGTATATAGGTATATTCACCATTCAGCTAACTCTTTCACACTACCCGTGGAGTGTTCATGTTGCACTACCTTCTCTTCATAGTAGTATGTAGTGTTACGGGAGCCGTTCAGCCAGCATATGTAGTACTATGTAATATTACTTTCACTACAGGTTCGGACCCCATAGTGTTTTGTAGAAAAATGTAGGAATGCCCAAAGCATGAAGGGAATTGACTGGACGCATGAGCAAACAGATTTCCTGCTATTTTCCTACTAACCCGTTCAGCCAACCACTATTTTGTAGAAAAGTAGCGTAGTGTAGTGTAGTAAATGTAGTGCAGCCTGAACGCACCCCAGGTACCTAATATAATTGAAGCTCGAGTGGTATTATAAAGTGACTTAGGAGGCGACAATCATTATTAGCACGCTGTTGGTACTTAAAACGACCTGCGCGGAAACCAAAAGTACAGCAATTGCTTTCTCTTACGCCTTTTCTTTTCTACAGATTCGGGAATGGCGAATCTTTCCAATAGTTCTGTCGGACAAGAGTTCAATCCTGCGGACAGCTACCCAGAATCTATACGGATCGTGTTGATAATATTGGGTGTGGCGTACACCGTGATAGGGCTGCCCGGAAACGTACTGACCGTTGTGGCTATCGTCCGGCAAAAATCACTTAGAACCCGTCTTAACGCGCTCATTGTAAACCTGTGCATCACCGACATTTTAGCCGTGGGATATTTATATCCGTTAATAATATTTGACCTCATCTTCGACTACCATCCTATCCCTCTTCTGTGGTGTCAGTTGAACACGAACCTGTTGCACGCATTGGCGGGGTCTTCATTCATAACGACGCAGTTCATCGCTGTCAGCCGGTACGTGAAGGTCTGTCGGGAAAACCTGTTTGCGAAGCTGTTCAGCAAGACGAATACAGTCGCGTTCTGCTTCGTTGCCTGGGTCCCAGGCATCGCAATGGCCGCAGTGAACATCCCGAACTTGGCTCCTATGCAATACGAGAAAGTCGCACGCATTTGCTTCGTAGGCATCGCGAAGTTCAACATAGCCAAGTGCGTGCTTAATGTGCTATTCCCGCTAAGCTACGTGTGCACCATATACTGCTACGTTCGCGTCTGGCAGACCCTGCATAAGCAACACCTAGCGATACGAAGCAGCGGAAATGAATTCTTCTCAAGAATCAGACACGACTCCAACAGAAGACAGACCTCAATGTCGTTCATCTTAGGGCTCTTCTATATATGTCTGACCTTGCCCATGCTGATTGTGTTTACTTCCGGTATTCAGTGCCGCCCCTATGTATACGGTGTTGCGATGTCGCTGTTCTTTTCGAACAGTCCTGTAAACTGCATTGTATACGGGGCGCTGCACAGCGGAGTGCGTAGATTCTACCAGCGCCAGATTCCTGGAACGTGGAAGGTCAAAATTCAGCCAGCTTCTGAAAGCTAGAGGTCCGCACATTCCATTTACACCATGACTGTGTACATCTCCCCCAGGGATATAGTTTGAGATCCCTCTAGCCGTCCCTCTGACCATACCCATATAAGAAGTATCTTATGGTCAGCACGGAAGGGTATAGGAATCTCGAGCTAGGAAGGATAGAACTCCCAGTTAGGTCACGTGGCCTAGGCAAGATGGACTTTGTATGGATCATGAACAACCATTGGCACCATTTCATGAAGCCTTCCTATCAACTGAGACCATAACGCTCTCGTGGCGATATCTATAGCGAGTGGGCGCTTATAGACAAAACAAGTGTGTTCTTGTACTGGATAGTCCCTGTTTCACAAGGACATCCTAAAATTAGGAGCTCCCAGATTTATGACCTTGTAACTCGCCAGTTTAGGAGGTCATAAAGTTAGGAGGGGATAAACCCCCGAGCAACGGCGATCAGGTACTTGTTTTGTATACGGGATAATGCTATTTTCCCCCATCATAGACATTTATAATTTAATTTAGATGTAGATCTATCAAAATTACGTCTATGCCCACTTTGAAACAGGAGAGAATTTGTAATTAGCGTTGAAAATCGTTTAAAACAGCTGGCATTTTGTTATGAACGCGTGAATCTTTTCAATACAAAAACAGAAACATTGTCTTTAGTATTAATAGTCGTGTGGTTGTCTCTACAAACAATAGTAATAACTACTTTCTTACTCAGCTATTGTTCTATTTACACGCTCACATTATACACTGTCGGCTAATGGTCGATCAGTTGATCTATATTAGTTATGCTGTTTTTGCTTTTATAAATGATAATGAACCATTTGTGATTTGAATTATTGTAATGCCATATGATTTGAATCACTGAGTATGTTGTAGATTCAGATCATATATATATCATATATATGAGTCGTATATTCAGATCAACTCTCTTCTCTGTTTCCTCTTCTATATTGAGAATGAGGCATCGATCGTCAAGTAC
>JAUTBT010075876.1:0-13292 GCA_032361225.1 Lepetodrilus schrolli | reverse complement strand
ATATAACATGTTTTCATAATCCTTTTGATAGAGGAAGAGTGATAGTTTATGACATGCACATATAGATGAGATGTATTGGTTTATGAAATGCACATATAGATGAGTGCAGAATAAATCAATGGTAGGACTGTATATGTTCTCAGTTTTGTGAGCAACAAGTGTGAATGACTGGGATATAGTATGGTCTATGATGACCCTGTATGTAATGTGGTTCATTGTCAGCTTCACCAGTCATCAGTGACTTTCTGTTGTGGAGATGAAGACATGCTACTGTAATTGTTACATTATACAGTATACATGCATCAACATTCTGGGTGTTGCAATACTCAGAATGTCGTCAGCTAGTGGAATGTGTTGGATATACAGCAAAGGTTACAGATGAGGAATTAGGGTAAAATATATGATTTACGAGATTGTTTAATTTTATTTTTAATTGGTTATTGACACATTTTGTACATACACTGTACTACAACTTAGAAACTGTCTAAATTATCAAAATTGAATAAAAGACAATACTGAAACCACTACAATGCATTACTTGCACTCGTCATTCATTAATAGCTCATCTGCTACAATTCAGCTTTTGAGTTACAAAATGAATCCATCCATGCAAGATAATCCATTATGACTAATACCTTGTTAATTATTCTCTAATTTTCACATCACTGACTTAGAGGTTTCTATTTTTGCTTGCTAGCCACGGCCAATCCTCAGAGGGTTAACTATGACAACTTGAGCAGAAAAGGTAGAGATGTGGTTGTCTCCCTTTCATTCCTTTCTCGACCCTCTCACTGCTGTCGCTGTGTTGTTGACATGACCTGACCTTGACCTTTCTGCTTGCTATTTTCACGTCACTTTTTCATCAGCATGTAGTTACTATTTCACTGTCACACAGTATGTAATCCCATTGCAGTGCATATTCTGTACTGTGAAAAAATATTCACCCTGAATTACACAATTCAATTTTTTTTAAACCCACATCTTTTAATGAGCCAGATCGTAATGAAACATATAGCTTTTTGGTCTTAAAATTATTGATAGGGCTTCAATAGAAACTTTTCAATTTTTCCCTATTTTGTTTGCCCTGGTATGGCATTATTTTGGAGAATTTAAAAAGAAATTTAAATAGAAATTGTCCATAATGATCTGGCAAGGCCAATGTTGGCCAAACACATAGCATAATTTATTACAGACATCCTCTATGATATCCTGGACCCAATTCATCCTGTAAATCGGCTAGCTAGGCCCATTTCCTCTGAGATAATCTATCCTCTCCTTCTCCTTAGTGCTCTTATAGTGATTAATGTAGCACTGTAAGGCATATGAAAATAAGATTAATCAACCATTATTAAGCAATTACACATCATTTTGTGTTGATAACTGACACAGAATACGATCTGCAAATAACAAACTGTCATCCAAGGACCTTTATGTTTCACTAATCTTGAAATGAATTTAATTTCAGCAGTGTCTTCATGAAATATGGTTTGTTCATCAATTCCATTCTTATATATACATTATCAATATATATCCGTTGATAATCAAGTGTTTCTATTATGAAGCATATTTTTTTTGTTCATAGGAAATTAACCAAATTGAAATAATATGGATTAAAAACATGTGAAATATTCATAATGATAGAAATTCATCATCATTATCTATGTCATTTGTGATGAAAAAGTCTGATAATTAAATATACATTACAATCACATTAGTATATCCTCATTTTATTAGCAACATCCCTAGACTGTACCAGAATATGCCAATGTAATTATATGAATATGAAGACTGTGGACACAATGCAAAGCACATGTCATGCTAGCAAGTATATGTTTATCCTAGAGAAGGAGCATTGATAAACCTACTTAATGGTCCAATAAACATTGGTGACAAGGTATGGGTTCATTCATAACATTAGGATCTTTAGCCATTTGGACCACATATAAAACTATGCAGGTATTATTATTAGTTGGTTTCAAACATGCAATGTTCTCATCAGCTGATTTCATTACATTGTACTTTGGTTGCTTAGAGACACTTTTCAAAAGGGTATTATGCTTAAATACCCAGGACGAGATGGCATTATGAGTGTTAACCTTTTAGTATCTTAAATGGCTGCTTGTGGTTGTATACTCCCCAGGGAGTTGAGAATGTGCATTGAAGCCATATTGATCCATTGACTGGGGTAATAATATTAATGTAGTGCATTTAGCATTATTATTATTTTCTAAGTGCTTAGTGTTACAGTAAAACTGCAAGCACTGGCTGGTACTAACGAACCAAGGATTTTAACTGCAATATGAGCATTCAGACATTGCGTCCTAATCCTATGATGCCCATATCAGAAAGGTAACTTCTGTTGACATTGATGCTTGGTCCCGAGTGTGGGTTCAAACTCTGAATCTTAAGTTCTCGTCCAAACGTCTCCCACTGCACTACCACCTGCTCCTTCATGTTAGTTTTGGATGATCAGAAAATATTTTAAGCTGTAAATTATGCACAAGAAAGTATTACAATAGAAATGGTTCATCATTATTTGACGAAAAATAATAAGGAATATTAAATTGCATTTATATTTGGGGAAATATTTAGAGAAAAAGTCATACCGGTATTTCATTCCAAATATGAAGATCAACATTTCTGGAACAGACAGCAAGCCACAACCTATATACTAGTATATATCTTGAAAACAGAGTAAAATATTATACACAATTAAGAAAATTTCACTTGTTTTGTTTGCTTGTATATGGCCCCATGCACACTGCAGCCTACTGTTAGTGTTGTGTGTACTGTCAATTCCTTTTCCATTGTCAGTGCCAACTAGAAGTGTTTTTCATTGTAACTGAATGCTTTTGTGTCCCCAGCATGATGTGTGGTTTGTATCTGTGTGGCGGTCTGACAGTTTACTAACATTATACAATACATTATTCTCACATTCTCACCCTTCACATCAATGGTAGTGGATCCTTGAATTTGTCTGAAATTGGCACCATATCAGTTTTTAATTTAGTAGCGTTTGCATCAAATACAGATTACTTCTATATTTTCTTTCTCATTAAATTTTGTGGTCCTTAGTAATCTAATGTATGTATATGAGTTTGAGGACAATAAAAAATCACATTTCATTTAAATATAAATACCATTACATGTATCTTCTGAAATGTCTCTACCTTGTTAATCTTGGTTGGAAATTACCATATATGTGCACATAGCTCTACACTTAGCTCTGATATACATTCTGCAAATCATTGGTGTTCCATTAAAGTATCACATATACATGTATGTGTTCTATAGCCAATAAGAACTACAATGTAAATTTAGTTGGCATTGTGAGAGCTTACTGATCACTACTGATTGTACAAGTGTATTCAGAAGCATATTGAGTTTTGTATGCAGTAACACTGGTAAAATTAAAGTTTCATGTACAAAAACACCTTTTGTTAAATTTCAATTTAAAAGTCTTAACAAATCTTTTGTAAAAATCTGGAAATGTGTCTTTAATAAATATTGTAATACTAGTAGCTGACCGGTCAATGAAGAATGTTGGCATATCTGTGTCAATTTAACATCAGACATCAATAGGCTGTCGGTTACTTCACAGACCATATATATTTCGTCTGTCTAAACACAGTCACGAAAGCTTAACCGAGATCTTGGACGTATTCAAGTATTAATTTATTGCAATGACTTTTGATCCAATTCTACATTTATTCAATCGATTGACAAGACAATTATCTGAAATTATCTGGAAAGTAAACCTGATCATGAGAAATGCATGTAACAAATCGAAATAACTGACATATTCAGCATATGGATTAATTAAACAAAATGTAATTCTAGGAACTCTATACTCTGATACTTATCAGTGAACTACATTGGCTCTGAACAGTTCATGCATTCACCTATATAATATCCACTTTAATGGCAACTTTCTTTGTTAATATTCTCTGTAATGAGTTTGGACAGCAATTCTCAAGAGAAATCAATCTTGTTGTTTTTGTAACATGCACATGTCAAGATTGGTTTTCACTTGATATTAAATATAGTAAAGAATACTGCTAATAATCACTTCAGTTTCTTACCAAATGAAGGGAAAATGCCATAGAGAAGTTAGACACATATATTAGCTAAGACTTCCACTCAGACCAAACAAAGAATAATTTTTAAAGGTGTATGTGCACTGCTATATCCTATGACCAACTATTATGACTTTATATGTTATGCTCATGTACAGGTAGTATCTAATTTTGTTCCATTAATCCATGATACCTTTCATGTCTTTCAGAAAAACCTCCGTCAGTTGATCCAGGTAAGCCACAAATAAAATGTCAGAGGTTTGGTAATTGGTATTCAAGTAAAAATAATAGTTTGGTTACAGACATTAATATTTTAAATAGCAAGTGGGCAATTAGTACTACAAACAAATGGATTAAAAGCTTACAGTTTGAATTCTGCCAATGCTAACACAATTTTTTTTTCTGAGGTGGAGACGGGCAAGACATTTGTTCAATGTCTGAATGCTTAATATTTATTTATCACCTTTAATGTATCTGCATCAGCCCTGGTTTCCCCAACCACCATATACACATTACTATGTTAATAATGTACAGAGAGCAGCAATTGTTAATCTTTGAGCATATTTCTATGAGATCAGTCATTTACTCCAAACTAAAAAACATGATACTGATATGCATTTTTTAGTCTGTATGAAAGAAAACGATTTTAATTACAGTATGTCCATTTATATATTTAAATTCCATTTTCATAATAAATATTAATATTTTTTTCTTTTCTAAATTTCAGCCATATTTGTGTCCGGAACAAAATTCGTTGAGAAGGGGGACCCAATTCATATCGTGTGTAATGCCACGGGACCTAAAAATCCACCAGAAGATTTAACATGGTTTAAAGATGGTGTTAAAATTTCACCGGATGCAGACCAAAAAATTACAATAACCCGGTTCCAATCTCTTCCTACAAGGACTCTAGTGAGTGTTCTGGAGCTGAAACATAGCAATATGCAGGATGCAGGGACATATGTGTGTAGGAGTAGCAATCTGGACATCACAAGCTTGAAAGTCCATGTTCTCAATGGTAAGTCTGTGTTCCACATTCACAAGGCCACACCAATGGAATTAAATGGTTTTACAGGTATCCATCAGATTCAAGGGCATCAAAGGCAATAAAAAAAATCAATGCAACAATGAATTAAGAAGAGCATCACATTTTCTTAAATTGTATTGATTTAAAAAAAATCAATGTCAATTTATTTGGAATATTACATCACATAAATATATATATTTTTTGGCATCATCGCAATATATATATTGGGATATGCTAACATTACATTTTATAATCATTTTGTGTATTTTGATTTTTGCCAAAAATATGTGCTCAAATTGGTCAGGGCCTTCCTATACAAGTCATTGGTCAGGGCCTTCCTGTACAAGTCAACGGCAACATGAGCTACCGCTTGTACCAATACCTGAAGCAATGGTGTATAGTCTGTGAAGAAAATCCCGCCCCGGGGCCCCGGCATCAACGTTCGCGAAAGTTACCTTTCCGACGCGATATTGATAGGATGCGATGTCTATAGAATGGCAATGCAGTTATCATCCTTGGTCTTGTCAGTACCAGCCGGTGCTCGCAGGTTTACTGCAACATTCAGTGCTACGGATGTTGTGGGTTCCTCCTACCCTAAAACTTACAAGTCTTGAAAGCTGCTCTAAACCCCAATTAAACAAACAAGAGAAGATAACAACCCATGACATAAGCGAAAGCAAAAGCCATTCTAAAACCCACCCAACTCTCATCATACTTATACAAGCGTACATGCAATAGGGACATTATATTAAAACCTTCTCTATTTACGACTTTACGAATTATTTATAGCTGCGTGTGAGTGTATGTTCTGTCCAACTTTCATTCATTTTCTCAAGAAAAAAATACACTGGCCCCGAGATTACAAAACTCATGCTCAACTGAAGGTTTTGTCCCCATATGAAATTTTAGCTCGAGCATGAAATCAAACTCAAAACCTTTCATCATCTCGGGGCCTGTTCCTGTATGTCCTCTGTGTGTTCCTAGCATGAAGAGGACTTAGAGAGGAAGCGTATCGAGCTGGAAGCTAAGAGGAAGAGGGAGGAGGCAGAAAGGAGGAAGAGAATCGAGCGAGGTCTGCAGACAGAATCGGATGAGGAGGATGATGGTAAATTTGATTAGAATCAAACCCCAAGATTACGAAACCTTTTTAGTGCGATTTTATGTTCAAGCTCAAATTTTCATGGGCATTTATGAACAAAACCTTGAGCATGAGTTCGTACTCAAAAAGGTTTCATAATCTCGGGTACAGAATTGGAAGTCTATGAGAACATTTGAGGACAATGGATATTAACCCTCGCCCTGTTGAATTAGGCACAGACACTGCTATTTAGGGCATCTCTGGTTGCCTTCAGCATGGAGTGGGTTAGATGAGTAATGCCTTGTATTTTCTTCATGCTGCATGTATCTACGGTCTGTAGCCTTTGTTTCAAAAAATATTATTTTAATTTAATAATTTTAATTTTATTTTTTAATAATTTTTTTTATTAATGTTGCATTTCAGATGAAAAGAAGAAAGAAGAACCTGCTGAGCCAGAGTGGCATCCGTTCATTCCAGATGAGCCGAGTCCAATCCTTCAGGGTTTCTACTCAGAAGAGGGGAAATTCTGGCTGTCCATGGTAGTACATCCACAGCATTATTAGGCCATAGTTATTTCATTCCGTGTTTTATGGATTTTTTTGTGACCATTTAGCTCGGGCGGTCTAAGTTTACCAGTAACAAATCAAATTGGCTTGGACTTTGTGTCAACCATTGTTTGCCGGTCCATGTTCATGTTTATTGATGAAATATACAACTTTTTCCATCACCATTTATTATTACAATTGGCCCAAAACTAGTATACTGTCATCGTAATATAATAAAAATTATATTTTTATTTTCCAAATTGGAAATGAAATCAGGTCAGGTTCAAATAACTATGGCCTTATTTATTTTCAGACCCTCCAAAACTCACAGAACTCCTAAATTTGTTAAGAAATTGAGAAATGTCATTATTTGACAAATATATGCTTTTTGTAGTTTAAGCCAAGCAAAATGTTTAATGCATTTTTAAAATAGCAATAAAGTTGTAACACCATAGTATTAAAATTATTCCCATTGAATGTTTAGGGCGAGTTTGATGCTGGATATCTGTACGAGTGCAAGTTCTCATCCGAAGCAGACAAGTCAACAATGGCACCTGACCACGTGGATGAGCCAATCAGAGCTGTGCCTGTCCTGGGGTCAGATGATGTCCCCATATCGGTCATCCAGTTTAGGTGAGACTGTATTTCTAGTATGTCTCTGTATCATGTCATAAGTAATGTTTTGTCTCTGTAACAATCATCCAGTTTAGGTGAGACTGTATTCAACTTATGTCCTTGTATCAGTCATCTTGGTTTGGTGAAACTGTATTATTGTTTTAATAATAATAATAAATTTGTTTTAAATAAAATAATAATAATAGTAGTGGTAGTGGTAGTGGTAGTAGTAGTAGTAGTAGTAGTAGTGATAATAGTAATAAATATGTATTTATAAAGCACACCATTGAATGTTCTACAGAGCTCTGTGCACTATTGATAGCTCATCAGCATTGGGGAATTATTTTTTTTATTATTAATATTATTATTATCACATAATATTATGCATTATTATTTTTGTTTTTATTAGTAGTATTATTGTCATGGTTATTATTGTTATTATTAGTTTTATTATTATTAGTAGTAGTAGTAGTAGTAGTAGTATTAGTAGCAGTAGCAGTAGTAGTAGTAGTAGTAGTAGTAGTAGTAGTAGTAGTAATAGTTTTAAAACATTATTATTACTATTATTACTATTATTATAATAATAATGATAATAATAATAATAATAATTAGTAGTATTATAATAATAATAATAGTAATAATAATAATAATACTTATTATTATTATTAGTAGTAGTAGTACTATTATTATTATTACTATTACCATTATACTGACGCATGATTCTTCGACTTCCAGCAAGTCCGGCAAACAAGCCATATTCGGCATGGAGAACGGCTCCATTCGAGTCCAGCAGCTGGAGAACGCCAAGGACCTTGCCGACCTCGGACCTCACTGGTCCCTCAACATGCACGACAACAACTACGGCCACGTGACGGCACTGCAGTCGGGCTACGACGGCAAGACTCTGCTCTCAGTCGGCGCCGACGGCAACTTCTTCAAGTATGCGTTCATGGACGACCAGAAACTGGAGAAGACCATCAAAGAGAACAAGGCCAAGCTGCCATCTGCCAGGGTCAGTCTATTATTGACCGAAGGGTGTTTGAATGGTGAAGGTCGGGGGTGGGATGGGTGTCAGGTTGGAGCAGGGACTGTACACCCATAATGTGTATAATAACAATAATAAAAAGAAAAGATTATGCACATTTCTCTGATGCATTTAGATTCTTTCAAAAGCATCATATGTGAATGTTAGAAAATATCACGACTGACAGAATGCTTATGTTATATACTCTTGCTAAAAGTGGTCGTCACCCCTAAACTATTTGCTATTACTTATCACGTTTTACAGAAAAAAAGACATACGACCATTTTCTTCGTAAATAAATTAAGTCTTTTTTTTTACATTGTGAACCGTGTCATTGGTGGATGATACTAACTTGGCATAAGTAACGATTGATTTCTGGATTTTGCAATGGCGCCTAAAAATGGCAAGAATTGCTATTTCGAAAATATCCATTACCCATTATGGCAGAAGTGTGTTAAACATAATAATTTAAATATTCACCACTTAACTAACTCTTATAAGTGACTTAGGGGTTGACAATCATTATTAGCAAGGGTATATAATTGAAAGGGGGGTGTTTGATCTTTGGAGGTAGGGGTTGGGATAGGGAGTTGGAGTGGGGACTGCACACCCCCCATTTCGATCACTAGGGGTCTGCTAACTGACTCTCATCAATATCTGGAAGTTCTGGCCCTGAGATTACGGAACTTTTTTGAGTAAAGATTCCATTCTGATTTCATTGGGAAACTCTCAAGTTTTTTTCATGAATCGTACGTATTAACTTAAAAGGTTTCGTAATCTCACGGCCAGAAGTCTGTCAAGGGAATAATTAGCAACACAGTATTTATGGTCTTTAGCCTTTAATATACTCTACTATACTCTTCACTCATTGATTCAACGTATTTCTTATAGAAACCAGAGGAACGAGATCGAACCATTGATGACATTGATGATCCCAATGCCTACAGGTAAGGATGGAATTTATGCAACACATCTATACTCCCCAGGGGGTTGAGAATGAAAATGAGGGCACACTGACCCATTGACCAGGGTAATAATGTAGTGTTATGAATACTCTTTCGAGCGAGGATTTAGCAGAATATAAATGTGCACAATATTATTATTATCTTATAATAATAATATGAATATTTGTATGGCACGAAATCCATATGCGAACATTATAACTATTATAACTGTGAATGAATGGAAATGTTTTAAGATTGGATTTTAAAATGTCAATATTTTCAGCGTATTTAATGTTTATTATATTTTGTGATAGGTAATAATACTATTTCGACCACTATAGAGGATATATACTGCTCATTCATTTCAATATTAGACCAAATGAAATCTATTCATAAAATGTTTGCAGTATTGAGGATGCTAAACAGAAGTCGGAGTACGACAAAATGATGAAAGAAGCCGAAGAAAAGAAGCGAGACGTCCGTAAGAAAATCCTCAAACTTCGTCGCCAGTTCAGAGGTATGCTGGACAAGAACGAGGAACTGCCACCTCATATACAGCTGGAGAAAATTGTACGTATCTCACAAAAAGATTAAATTTACACATTTTAATGCTGTTAAGTAATAAATTCTAGGTCAACAGCCGTACAATTCAGGCTCCAATTCTACAGAGCAATTGTCGTGCTACGAGATTCATAACGTCATATAAACATGTAGGAGTTGAGACTCGTAGTGTTATGCCTTTAGCTCCTATATGATGGTATGACTCTCATAGCACTATGATTGCTCTGTGGAACTGGGGCCTGAACTTTGGAATAACGTTTTATACAGATTTCCTATGTAACAACTGTACCATTCAGAACACTTGTAGCTACAATTGATTGTAAGCCAAAATTTCGGAACCCGCTACAAATGTAAGTCCATTGCATAAAACACTTTTGTCGACACAATACTTCGGAATATGATTACCTGAAACTATTGTAGCGATAAAAGTGGTTCATGCCCCCAGACCCACACTTGTAGCGGGTTCCGAAAATTTGACTTACAATTGTTCTGTGCAACAGGCCCCAGGTCCCAATTCCACAAAGCAATCATAGCACTATGATGCTGTGTTCACATAAAGGCTTTAAACCATCTTTAAACCATCTTTAAAAGTTTTAATCCGTATTAACAAAGCCTGTTTCCATAGACCGTCCCACGTAGACCTGTTTCAAACCAGCGTCAGTTCGAACTCAGCATGAGAGTTTAACGCCATATTAACATGTAGGACATACAATCACCATTTGTTGACATATATCAAGGTCAAAAGTACTTTACCTGAAAGTATGTACATTTAATTTGTCTACACAAGTAATTTGGACAACAAGCTAAATTTTCTGGATAAATATGGTCTGGAAAACATTGACTGTCATCGTAGTTATTCATAAGTCAGAAATATACATATCTAATATTTTTTAATGGCTTTGCTAGCGTCAGAAAAATTGAACCACCAATAATTCGATAACATTTCCTTTATTTAAAAAAGTGTGTTGACTGGTATACTTAAGTTTGTGTGCATTAATAAGTAAAGAGATACATGATTAAATACAAACATTGCTATAAAGTCTCACTATTCTCCAAGGGGAAGAGTTTTAATCAGACCCTCTATTGCTTCCGTAAATTTTTACCAATTATGGTAAATACAAAATTTTAAAATAGAATTTTAAGATACATAAAGGACCCATAAAGTAGCGGTATAACGAGGGTTGACTGTATATGATACCATTACAATAATAATTGATGCAATATCAAGTCCATATAACGATTGTATTTAAAATGTCGCAGATGGTGATGCATCTCTATGCAGACCATTTTGAGATTATTATTATTTCTTATTGTGTGAGCTATCTGATTGGCAGGAATTTGAGATGGATCGCGAGATAAAGTTGGAATTGGAACGACGGACACAAGAGAAGATTAATGTTGTGCGGAAAGAGTTGGCCTGGGAATCGGAGAAACATAGAATAGCACTGGAAAAACTCAGAACGAGGTGAGTACACATCATCTGGATCTCTAATATTGTCTGTTAATTCTCTCCCTGCTGGATTAGACACAGGCACAACTCTTTAGGGCATCTCCGGTTGCCTCCAGCATGGAGAGGGTTAAAAGTATACAGGGGCGGGTGGTAGCGCAACGACAGAATGTTTGGACTTCGGAGCCAAAGGCCCATCAATGTTCGCGAAAGTAACCTTTCTGATGCGAGTATGATAGGATGTGCTGTCTGTACCATAACAGTGTAGTTATCATCCTTGGCCTGTCAGTACCAGTCGGTGCTCACAGGTTTACCGCAACAGTCAGTGCTACGGATGTTGCAGGTTTCATCCTGCCCCAAACTGACAAATGATGATGTAAATCCGATTTGAAATATTGTGTCTGACCTCTCATCGCGTCCTTTTACTTCAGATTCAAGGACGTGGTGGAATGTGAGAGGATCGTCCTCAAGGCGTTCCTGACGCCTCATGAGGTCACCAGCTTCCGTTCCAACAAGCTCTCCAAAGACTTCTATGCAATGAAATCTGACTTCGAGCAAAGGAGAATGACAACATTGTACAAGGATGATGTAACGAGGGACCCCACGAGAGATCTATCCTCTGGTGAGATTTAAATAATTTTTTATTGAGATTGAAATAATTTTAGCAAGATTAAAATAATTTTAGTGAGATTGACATAATTTTAGCGAGATTGACATAATTTTTGTGAAATTTAAATACAATTAGCGAGATTGAAACAATTTTAGTGAGATTTAAATATTTATGATAATATTTTTGTCAAATACCGGTATTAGTGAAATAATTATGAGAATAACTGTAGTGAAATATTTGTGAAATAATTATGATAATAATTTTTTTTAATAATCATGAAATAAATGTGATGTGATTAATAAAGTGTTGTAATGTTTTTTAGCTTCTACAATAATAGGAAACTTTATAAAGTTAAATATTGTGGCATGTTTAAAAGTCATTGCAATGCTGCAAACTTCCTTTTTTTTCATTACATTATTACCATAGAATCTGGTGCATCCTCGATACGAAGGCTCAGTGACTGCTATTTCATAAGCTATATCTCTGGTGTTGACAATCTATGATCTTTAAATTGTATTTCCTCTTGACTAAGCTAATTAAGCCAAAACAGTTTCAAGGGCCCTAACTTTCCCAGTGGCCAGTAGTGTATGTTTTAGGATTCACAGGGCCGAGTTTTAGAGGATGTTTGGAATGTAACTACTGGCATATGGATAACTGCATGGTTGTAATTCTGGCATACAGGGAACTGCAGGATTAGGGGTAACTGCTGGCATATGGGTAAGTGTTGGCATATGGGTAACTGCTGGCATACAGATAACTGCATCGTTGTAATTCTGGCACTGAAGGTAAGCTGCTTGGCGACGACAGGGGCGACGGGGCTGGCGATAAGGCTGACGACTCATCTGGGGCCAAGGTCATGACGACCCTGAAGGGCAGTATGGGAGAGAGGATCACGAAGGCCCTGCAGAAGGTGGAGGAGAATCGGAAGAGGAGGGCAGCCAGGAGGGCACAAGTAGGTCCTCGTCTGTCAGACGATAAACTAAAATTAAAATAAATAACAGTAAATAAAAAAACAATACATACCGAAATGATAGAAATAAGGTCATGTAATGGGAGGTCATGTAACTGTTGGAGGATGTGTAAAAGTACGTTATATAACTGAGAGGGCCCATAATGGGAGGTAACTGTAGGAGGACCTGTAATGGGAAGTAACTCTGTAGGAGAGCCTGTATAATGGGAAGTAACTCTGATGGGAACAATGATTGGATGCAATTGGCCTCAGACTACAATTATTCATTTCCTGGTTGAGCAACTTGTGGAAGTGACGTCAGAAAACATAGTCCTCTACTAGATGGGCTGTGGCTTGCTTGCAAGTACAGTTTTTGCAGATTTTTGTAGGTGGAATGGCAGATGAGACTACATAGT
>JAUTBT010075865.1:0-13293 GCA_032361225.1 Lepetodrilus schrolli | reverse complement strand
CAGCTTAGCTGATTTCGGCAGACTGGTCCCTCCTTGGGACGCATGTGTCTCACAGCATGGAGCTGGAGAGCGTTGAATCCTGCTAAAAGGATAAAGAGTAAAATAATGTATTATGATTATGATTATGTAGTCGTATTCATTTAAATATTGACCAGATCAAAATCTCCCAGGTTCCCAGAGGCATGTGAATAATGTGCTAATGATTTCGTGACGTAGAAACCCAACCAGCGACAATGAAATGTATATAGTGGAAATGCTGAAAACAATGATAAATCGTCAATGCACAGGTTGGCGATGGTACATAACCAGAACCTACTGGAGTTTTGGTCCGTTTTCACTAAAGCATAAAGCAAACTCCTCTCTGACACCCGGATAATTTATGAATTGAAAACAAAACAAAACACGGGCTCTATTTAAATGTAACTGTAACATCAAACTTGCATTCATACTGTCGAACACACTGCAATCAATTGCATGTACATTACCCATGCTTCAAGTATGAAGGCCAACTGCCCATTATCTCCACTGTACACATGATTAATATGTGAGAATGTAAAATATGGTAGAATAATAATAATAATAACAATAATAATAATAATGCGAACATTTATATTGCGCTAAATCCACGCTCAAACGCATGTTCATAGCGCTACGTTATTACCCCTGTCAATGATTCTGTGTGTCCCCAATTCCTTCTCAACTCCCTGGGGAGTATGCAACCCAAGCTGCCGTTCAAGGTGCTACAAGGTTATCATTCACATGTTCATCTCATCCTTCCTGGTACCCATTATCTGCTAGGTGAACATCATAACATAGCATAACACTTAATTCCATCAGTAATCAAACGAAAGTTGTTAAAATATATACCTTGTACCTCGAAAAATCACATTTCATATATATTTAATAAGGATGGCTTGCTGAGCTTGTAATAGTTTTGACATAAAAGTTTGCATTGGAATATTTGACATAACTATATAGTCTAAATGACAACATGCACATCTTGAACGACTAGCGACTACTCTAGGTATAAAGAACCATACGAAAATACATCTACGAACCTATAATCAAGTAGACCTGAGCATCAGTATGACATTGCCATTGCTCTATCAACAAGTAGACCTGACCATCAGTATAGCATTGCCATTGCTCTTAGACCTGAGCATCAGTATGACATTGCCATTGCTCTATCAACAAGTAGACCTGAGCATCAGTATGACATTGCTCTATCAACAATCAGACCTGAGCATCAGTATGGCATTGCCATTGCTCTATCAACAAGTAGACCCGAGCATCAGTATGACATTGCCATTGCTCTATCGACAATCAGACCTGAGCATCAGTATGACATTGCCATTGCTCCATCAACAAGCAGACCTGAGCATCAGTATGACATTGCCATTGCTCTATCAACAAGCAGACCTGAGCATCAGTATGACATTGCCATTGCTCTCTCCTGCTGACGAATGTGCCCGTACATTCTGATACATATTCGCATCACGTTATGATCATTGATATTGTTTGGACACGCGGGGTTCTTTATAGTAAATATACTGTTTGTCGAACTTTCATATTCGATTTCACAGTCTCAATGAGTAATACATGTCAAATTATTCCCCTACAATGGTCCACAAAACAGATGTTATGGGTTTCTGAATATTGCTTTGTGCCTTATGAAATTACAAACCTTAAAATAACATTTCACTTGTAGTTGTCATACTCGCGAGTCCCACTCATCTAAACAGTGTAAGAATGTGTGAAAATGACATGTATTTGCTGGTCATAAATATATTTATAATGCAGCACGAGTGTTCACACGGCTACGATAAGTGCTTCCCCCCCCCCCTCCACCCACCCCTACCCCCCCTCCCCCTCCCACAATGCATTTCAACACATATTGAGAAAATTGTAAAGGTGTCACTTTTTTTTTATCGTCGCTATACTTATACCGCGGTGAAACTATTTGCTAACAATTTGTGGTATTATGAATAATTATGACTATTCCAATGGATGGTGTAAATGAATTACGGTATAGTGGGAGGTACTTCTTTAGACCTCTTGAGGTCTCGTTGAGGTCATGCCATGTAAGGTAGGGAGTTGAGCAGGTGAATAGATGCCAGGGATCGCTTTTTTATTTGGCGCGTGGTGAAGAATTGAAGAAAAAGCATGAATGCCGATGGAAACATTTTTCAGTGAGTGCACTTCTAGACCGAGAGAGATCAGTGGAGTATGACAGAGTTTTTGTTCACCAGAGGAAACATTCTGCGCCATGACAGCTTGTCAACATTCAGCATACGCGACCACCCACTAGGACATTTCGGGAAAACTCGGTTATTTCCGTGAGTGCGTCTGATAAAATCAAACTATTTAAGTATTTTCAATGCCAGTTTTGACATTTTTATGGTAATGCAATTTCTTTTCTGTGTAAACAACACACGGACAAGATGAAGGAAAGTTCAGCTTTTGTAAATCAAGGCTGAGAAAAATGTTGAACATTTGACAGGCAATGTGTCAAGATATTGTTCTCATTGAGATAAAATCTATTACCAAAATACAATTAAAATGTATTCCATTTTATGATTTTCGCCTATATGATTAGAAATCGTAGGATGGAGACAAGCCTTCGTGTTCTATTAAATCTAAAACTACAATAAATGTGACGAGCTGGTTTAGCGCAATCACTGGATATACTACAAGCCAGATACTCAATGCTTCACACACATCCTATTGGTCAATATATCATGGTAAGTTCCTACCAACTGTTTATGTTTGTATACTCTTTCAAATGTAATAACCACGCCATTTACCTGAACAAATTATCATGTTCCGATGCAATTTCTTATTTAACAATAATATATATATATATATATATATACACACACATACACACACACACACACACACACACACACACACACACTTTTAAAACTCAATACTATTATTCATTGACTTGGTAGTTTATTATAGAACATTGTGTTAAAGTATGACTCAACATACATACATCGTAAACATACATGAGTGTAGAAATATCATAGGCGTTGAATACCATAAAAGGGTTATGCAAATATTGAATACATTTAACGACAACTTTCTTTGTGTTGGAAATCAAATATATTACCGTAAAAAAATAGTGGAACAAATACATATGTTTTATTTATGTTTCGTTCAACATTAAAGTACCGGCGTGACACAACCTCAAAACACACATGCAAACATTTACAACACAGTATTGCCTATGTATTTTCTAGGATGTTTTGTAAATTTCTGTACAATTACTTAACTTAGTTTTGAAATATAATAGTTTATATGTCCGCATTTGAAAGTTATATCAAACTATCAATATCATCGTTCCCTTAAAGTCTAACGGTAGTATAGTAATTAAATAGACTAATAATATGTCACCAAAATTATGGACGCAAGCTGAATATCTCTCTCTCTCTCTCTCTCTCTCTCTCTCTCTCTCTCTCGAAGAAGAAGAAGAAGAAGAAGAAGAAGAAACATCTCTATGTTTGTTAGTTTAGGTGTAGGAATGAACGTCTAGTTCAAAACCTGTAATATTCATTGGAACATAATTGTACAGTCATGTTTAATTTCGCTTTTTAAAATATTGTAACTACATGTAATCCCTATTAAATACATGGCAGCTCTCTCTCTCTCTCTCTCTCTCTCTCTCTCTCACTCTCTCTCTCTCTCTCTCTCCCTCTCTCTCTCTATATATATACAAATATATATATTTACCCCCTCTCTCTCTTTGTTTGCATATTTTTGGAACCATAGGAAAGAAATCATAGAATAAAATCGAAACACGTATAGTACACGTACACGTATATTACTATGTAGAAAATCAACGACAATGTTATCATATGAGTTGATAAAAGCCATTTTAATGAATAGGCATGGAGTCCTAGAAATAAAATCACTACTCAGATGAATGTGTAACTGAGTATTTTTCCACTGAGGTGCCGTGGCACAGAATAATTAAACACAATGTTTGAAAAATAATATTGCCTACTTTAAATTCCCCATGTTGAATATAGCGTGTAGTAACTATAGAATTAGGCCTATTAATATACAAATCGAATATTATTGATAATTTGTCACGTGGCTTGTCTTATTTATAAAGTAAAATTGAAACCATTGACATTATTTATTTTAAAGACTAAACGAACTTGGACAGAATCTCTGGTAGAAGTAGTGACTAACCAGGTCAGCGTTTATTTTACAAATATATATATTTTTGGTTTTAGAAAATCCAATCTATTTAAAAAAGAAATAATTTGTTGAAACAAATTGAACATGTTCAGAAATGATATGCATGTGTCATTTGTTGTACTCACGTGTGTCTGTTTCACACAGGAATTATGGTAATTAATGTGTTATAGCAGTATATCAGATGAGAAATCCTACCGTTTATATAATATTTTATCTGCACGAAAAATTATGAAATTTTCATATTATATATCTTAGATGTATTTAACAATGATCGGCACTCACAACATTTTAAATTATGTTTTCATAAATAAAAACTATCTTTATGTTGGTTCATTAAAATGCTGGTTTATTAAAAATGTTTCAGGACATTCGTTCATCTAAATAGAGTAACCAACTTTGTGAAAACCGTGAGGTAATTTACGCTGTAGTAGTAAAATAACAAACTAAACAGCACTCTAATTTAATTATTTTAGCCAGGACGAAAGCATGTTATACTAATTAATGAACAAGCACTTATTTTACATACTATACGAATAATAGAAATGTTAAACAAATTGTCATATGTTTTGAAGTTAAAAATGAATACACCAAACATATTTATACACATATATTTATATATTTAATAGAGATTTGAGAGAGAGAGAGAGAGAGAGAGAGAGAGATATTTACATATTAATGAACTCACTAATGTCTGGAATTCCACAAGACATGTTTCGAGCCTTAGATATTGACGTGAAACCATTATGAACGACATCAAAATATCTGCTGAGTTTCGCTATTTGAGGACATGGTCACCCTACCTAGTAATACTGTTCTAACGAAAACAACCACACCCATCAAATAATACAAAGTGTACAGTGTCATGTATTTCGTTTCATGATCTCTATACACATACAGCGTTAAATTTTGCAATTATTACAATTCTTAATAACTAATTTCAATGATGGGATGCAACTTGAACCGACGCCGCATTTGACATATTACTTATCAAATATATAACATTACGACTTTGACTAGATGGTAAAAAATATTCAGCAGCAAAGGCTAAAAACCATAAAGGAATGTTTTGTATGTCACCGAGTCAAAATAATAAGAAGAATATTTTGCCGTTTATTTGTGTTTTATGCATATATTCTGTTAGCACTAGTGCGCATTTAGATTTTCTGTCTTATTCACGCTCATCATATCCTATACATTCATTGTTGATGTGAAGTTAGGACGGTGTTTGGTAACTTTATGACAATCACCAGGGCTTATCTGCAGTTCCATAGTGTCAATATTTAAAAGTTTAAACATTATAATTATACTTTTTGCTAGAACACTTTGGCATTCGTGGAAGGTACTTAGAGCTTTTGTGGGATTTTTTCTATTTCGAACTTTGTAGAGAAATCACGTATTGTCGTTGTTTTGCTCCCTGCTGATTCGTCTCCTTATTCCGTCTATTTCTCTGATTGCTTCCAGCACAAACAACCTCCAAAAGTGCATTTCCTGGTTGCACAAAGATTTGGTCGTCTGCCTATGTATGGTTTCGCTTCATAATCCGGAGACATGAATCATCTGGATAAACGAACAGAAAAACCGACAATCCAGCCAATCAGCTGCCGCCATTGAAAACACAGAGGCTTAAGTGACCAATGAAACTGAAGCAATTTAAAAGCATTATTGCTTTTCGTTTATCAACGTCTCGTGTCAACTTTTCCAAGCGATTCTGCAAATGAGATGGGAGAGATGATTTCACCCCCTAGCAAACACTCTACGATTTTCACTTCTTCAGAATCGTTGTTACATTGGAATTATTTCTCACGTGAGAACTGAATCAACCCTCTCTTGTTTTGAACTTTTCTCTCATTGTATGTCGCCAACGCCAGCACAGAACGGGCCATTGAGCACTACACTTCTTCCAATCATACAGCGAACAAGACAATTGGAACTTCCAAACTGGAAATTAAAAGACGGATTAAAGGGAAAAGTATCCATTATAGAAAATAATTGTTTTTTAATATTACAGCACAATGTTATATTCTACAAAGACAGAATTTCATCATCTGGTCTGATTTGGTTAGCGATAGTCATAGATTAGCAGGCCTGAGTCAATAAGCAAGATAGTTTCAAACAAATAATTGATAAACACACAACGAAACACAATATTGACAAGTATACTAATAGTATGTATTTGGTGTAATGTGAGAGAAAAAACCCATGTATATACACTATTATCAGGTAGATGGTCGATAAATGAAAAAAATATAGCAGGTATGCTATGAATTCGTCCGATTTATGTAGGCGTTCTGTTGTTTCTATTTTTAGTGAGATGATATCCGTTTGTGTACAGTTACACGTTCATCGTTTCAGTTAGTGAAGGTCTTCATAATTCACGACATCGACAGTAAACTCAATGTGCTGGAATTATTGTATGGTGAATGTGAATTAAAAGGGAGTATTTAATATAAAATGAAACATTTGGATGTGAAAAGAAGAAAATCATGTTTAAGAGAGTTATCAAAGACGAAACTCGAGGGAAAAAATCCACAATGGTATCTCTTTAATAATATTGAAAATTTAAAGAATTCCCATACAAAATATAGTATAAACTACAAAGCCGATATAAGAAAGGTTTGTGCAATAGGCATTTTGGAACTACATTTATCGATATATTTATTCCGTTGCCAACTGCTTGAAGTGTAAATGACATAATGACATAATGACATAATGACCAATCATCACAGATGATCGTGACGATTCAAAGAAGATGCGACACTAGCAAAGGATGTATAGATGATTAGACAAAAATATATATCGGCGATGTAAGACAGTTTTAGAACAGTTATTATGTGAACACTGCATCATATCTGATTGTATTAACACAGGTGAATTTTGAGAAATAAATAATTCTATTCGAGAGAGAGCGAGAGAGAGGAGGGGAGAGCGCGCGAGAGAGAGAGAAATAGTTTGATGTAAACCCCATATAAATCTACTAACTAATAAGCGAGATATTCAATTTTGAACATCATGTGGTTCAAGAATGAAGGATACATAATAATATACTAATTACAATGTGTTACTACATTGCTGATAGTATTCGTATACATATTTTCTTAAAGATACAATTTTCTCAAGATACAATTCTGTATGTGAACATATGTGCCACATTTTAATCATATCGTCTTAGATATACTTTATTTGAATACCTATGAGCCTTCAGGATGCACAGCAGTAAAAAACAGGATCTTAACAGACATCATTACTTGACATACCTATCAGAAGATGGCATGAAAATAAGTATATAAACTATTAAACTATACTGTAGTTGTATATGAAAGGCTGCCAGACTACCGAGAGAACCCTCAAACTACAAACTGAAATATTACTTTAAAAGAAAATATAACGATTGCAAGCTTGAAGTCACATACCTTCTGAAATTTAAATACAGAGAAAATAATGATTGTGATTGTAAAGACGATCCATGCATGACGTTCTGCCATGACACATTTCAGGACCCTAAATTCAACAATTATATTCATGACTGTTCTGTACATGTACCTTCGTCTATAAACTAACTCACAGACCTTCATCATGAGGAAATCGACACAGTTTTTCGCGTAGTTCACCTAATTTAGAAAGTGATAAATACCGAATATAAATGTTTAGATATTTGAACAGACAGATCCAATAAATTGTGTAAACTTTATGTTCATAAACATGACATTGTTGCGCAAATATACACATCAATTTCCTCTAAGAAACAAACTTATATTTTCATGGAGAAATACTCCAGCTAGCGCGGGTATCGATTCGTGAGAGAACCAACAGTGGGGTGAGAAGAGAGTTGATGATACTCTATGCAAATCAATACAGTCAATAACCATCCTATTATCTCCTTGCCCTACAAAAACTGTATAAAACCAATCTGGATGGCAGTCCCTACTCGGAGTTCATCCACCCTCTCACTCTCCACTGGCTCCAATACTGATCGAAACCTCATTCCGATTGGTGGACACGGCGAATTCATATCACCCAGAGTATTTATCAGACACTTGACTATGAATAATCATGATTTATCAACAATTATTTCCCGTGAATATCGTGCGCATCCATTTAGCTGTTGTTTGGCCAAACGTTCGTTAGCGGCTTAGTATTTACACTGGGAGTGAACCAATAGAGAAGCTCGAAGAACCAGCAGTTTCTTTCACTTGATAAGAGGAAAGAAGGGGGGCCCGAGAGAAATGCAATTTGTCGATCCATCCATGCTAATTATGAGCTAGAATAATAGTCTTTGTGACAAATATTTCCCAAAATATACGCTTTGAGAAACTGTGAGTAAATAATTGTGAATACAGAGGGAAATTAGCTTGCTTTGAACAGGGTCTTGGTTGGTGGTTTTAGTTCTAGGGGGGTAAATGGGAAGTATTTTGCAAATGTGATAATGGTTTCTAATGGGACACGACGAGATTGCCAGATTGCTACAAAGACTTCCACTGTGCGGCAGTGTCCGCCATTGTCTGGCAAGGTAAACACAGATATGCAGGTCTTTCACCACCCAGTTATATCTCTAATCAACACTGACTGGGGTTCATGTGCAAGACGACGTCCAGCATAGAACACCGGTAGGGGGCGCTGTGTTATCGTTCACGTGACAGATGATGCCTGCCAAACTCGTTGCGCCACCTACTGGACATGGTGCTACATCTAGAGACTCACCCAGGGGCCCTCCACCACGCCCAAAGACAATTGGAGGGTCGGGGAGGGACAGACGGGTGTATTGCAATCTCACAGTGTCCGTCTGAGGAAACACCTGCTTCAGTTTTAGTACACACTGTGTCCCAATCAAACCCGATTCAAGCAATCCTATGATTTTAACTAGAACAGGAACACCTTCGTGGAATACGTCAATTTCACTTGTGTATGTTAATGGGGGTCTTTATGAAGGAAAATGAAGCTCACATCAAACGTTCATTATGTTTTGGAGATTAACATGAACTATCCATTGTCCAGGCGGATGTCGGTTTAATGTGAGCAGCATTGTCCACGTGGTCAGCACAATGAAAGCACTAAAGAACAAGTGGTCAGGCAGATACTGACATACGACAACTCCAACTGGTGACGTATAGAAATGACAGGTAGATGGTATCGCATCAAGAACACAGTCTCCAATAAAGCAAATCAAGAGGGGGTTTTCAATGGTATTTGCTTGACACATATCAACCAGATGTCGGCCATGCTAATTACTGTATACTATATTACTTTACAGAATGAAACATCATGGTTTCTTTTCATACGGGAGAGGAGATATATCAGCTAGAAGACAAATATCAATACCGTATATATAATTAATTTAATTAGTTTGATGTTGTATTGTTCCATTAACAATTGAGAAAATACATTTTATTTCACAAGACAGACTGAAAACTACACCAATATAGAATAATTCTATATTATTTTAACTTTAATATCTTCCACCACAATGTACTAAATGCCCGACGATGGTTAGCCTTACATGTCTATAACAAATAATTCCAGGCATAGATTATATTCTTCCCAAATGATTCATTTAAAGTTTTTCCTGTTCTTCTAAAATATTGCCGACATATATTATAAACTTATATTAAATTGTACACAAATATTACAGAAGTAGTATGGACAGTAACGTTTAATACTATTCTGTTAAATTTGCCATATTTACTCAGTATTAATAGTAATCGTATATCCGTTGTCATCGTTTGAAAACTGGTTTTAAAATAAAACTTTTGTTCCGACACCTCTACTGAGTAAAATTGCTATAAATAAATAAAATTACAAATAAATGTATTTATATAAATACAATATGAGATATTATACATTTTAACATATGCTGTCCACAAAAAAATGTTTACTGTAATATACATAATATGATCGTAAATGTAACTATCGGAGAATATTATATGAGAATAAAGGTACTCAAAGTAACATAGTTGAGAAGAAACACTTATCACTTATGACATGTTGAAATTAAATGTGTATGTATACAGAGAAACCAGAACTGTCTTGTTATGTATACATGTTCAATGGATCCAGCCACCTGTACATCATCCGCGGCATTAAACGCACCCTTTACCTTCAAGTGTTGAGCTGCGTCTGCCAAAGAGGTTGTTCGTGTCACACCAACAGTAATGACATTGGAAACAGTGTTTACTTCTTGTTTCCACAAACCATGTACAGCACTTCAGAGACTCGAGATTGTGCACGGACTATAGGAGGATAAACAGACAAGGATGATGTTTGCTCGAGACCTATTCCTTACTCGTCGACAGTTAGGAGGACGTGTGGTATAGTTTATTTATATATCCAATTACAAGGAGTTTTTCCTGATCGGTATTGACATACACTTGATGGTAGATTTCTGTACAGTTCTGTATGTTAATACGGCAATTAGCTTGTTTTACAGTAGAGGGCATCCACATTCTATAATATTTATTTATAATATTGTTAGTATGACACTTTATTCGTTAGCGAATCCACATACTATAATATTTATATCTAATATTATTAGTATGACACTTTATTAGTTGGCGCTGTGAGCTCGGTTCCCGAATTCTAATGTTGATTAATTGTATATTAATGATATACATTCACTTCATATACATATTTTAATAACTTAACTAAGACACGCATCATCTGGTATATAAGTCAAGTTAGGGTTTCCTACACTCAGAAAAGATAGTCGCCATTAGTCTCTGATTAGATGTATGCACATTATGAATGTCTACAAACACAGACACGTGCACATGCGCACACAAACGCACACTCGTAATGACCCTGATTACCGGATCTGGATTTCTTGCAATATTGACATCAAACATGTACGAAACCTTCGTCTACGTAATATTTATACAACTCCTATGGCAGGCTGAATTGAAAAGTGGTAGGCCTAGACTTTTTTGTCTAAATTTTATAACTTTCAGCAATAACGGAATTGATTTTTCAATATCCCTCCAAATACCTATTTGTACATGTTCTGTAATTTGGCATTTTTCTTTTCAATTCATGATAAAGAAAACGACTAAGATTGAAATTCGCATCTTTACAGCGCGTTCTATTTGATTATCCGAGATAGCTTCTCATGAGAAGATTGTCTGACAATGCATTTAATAAGCTGTGTCGGGTTAGAAGAGCTGTTTGAACTGTGGAGAAAGCAGTTATTTCTGTAGGTCAGAGATAGCAGCAAATACCTTGAAGAAGATAAAGAATTTTCAAACTGTTTGTCACCCAGGGTATTTCTCTCTTAAACGAGGACAGTGTGTACACATGGCAAAAAGAAGAAACTCATTTAATTAATTCTCCGTTTGCTTTTCCGATTACCAGGCGGTGAATATAGGACTAAATAGTGTTACGTCCGTATCGTTCGGAGACTGTGAATTGCTTCAACGATTATCCTCGGAAAACGAGAGGAGTTATACTCTCAAAGCAAATGCGAAGAGCCGTGAAGGGCAGGCCTGTTTATGAAAGTTGACTCTTGAGAAATATCAATTGATGGATTCCGTGTCGTTTATTCGTTTATAGAAAAAAAAAGTAATTTGACGTAGGATTTCATAAGGAAGACGTCGTGTCAGGAAAAGATGTTTTCAAAGACATCAATGATATTAGTCGCATCCACTCCATAGATGCAGAAGGCGCCATATTCAATTAAATTGGCAAAACATTAAATATTTCATATTCAGTGACATTAAATCACCTTTTTTCTTGGCATCGAATAATCAAAAATATAATTCTGCAATAAATATCATATAACTATATCACCTATATCAACAACATGATATATATATATATATATATATATATATATATATAGGTATGTGTGTGTGTATATGTGCGTGTGTGTGTATGTGTATATGTGCGTGTGTGTGTGTGTAGGGATATCTGACATCGATACACATTTTTAACTATGATAAGTTTGACCTAGAACATATACAAATCCATCGACTGCTGTGATACCATATTAAAAGCATACAACCACAGATCTCAATGATTGCATTGGACTTTATTGGAGCTGACAGTGCACAGTACATGCACTGCACATATTATATTATCGCTGTTCTACCTCCGAAAGTATGTTCATCGCTTTACAGCAAGGGAAAGTACACATATTTGGAAACGCAACACATATTAGTTATTTCCCTTAATAAACTACCTTTAAATCGGAGATATATTCCGACTCCACTCTAGTAAAATATAATACACTGAAAATATTCCGAATGCAAATTCTGGAATTTCCGGTGATAGTTTATTACATTTAAATGCTGCTGATCTAGACTAATATAGTAAATATAGATACTGTCAACGAATTCAATTAAATATGAAACTATATTATTACTAATGCATCTGTAATAAGTAACAAGTGACTTGATTAAAAACGCACTTGTGTAGACAAATCAAATGCATATAGTTTCATGTAAACCTTTATTTGATCATTACATAGGTAAATTAAACGTAAGATCCGTGTATTTAGCCTGAACGTCAATATACTGCCACCTAAATCGACAGGTTTTAACCCAATTGAGCATTTTTGCGATGAACTTGATCGGCGACTGCAACAACGTCGACGTCAACGTTCAAGAACTTCGGCAGGCATTGCAGGATTATTGGACAAGAATACCACAAACTGGAATACGCAGATGTACACAGTCACTGAGTAGACGGTGCGCAGCAGCTATCCAAGCCCGTGGCGGTGACACAAGATAATGACTTCAACCTCACCGTGTGGAGAAATGTTATAATTTACGCGACCTTTTTCCTGATTGATGGACATATCTGACATATTCCAGTCACCATGTGAAATTTGGTACATGCCATATTCGATCGATGAAGTTGTCTTAAAATACAGGAGTCATAAACAGAAGTAAATCAACTATGCGTAATAATAATAATACTACTAATAATAAGCATATTTATAATGCGCCAACCCATCGTTTTCACAATGCTCGTGTCGCTAGCTACATTATTACCCCGGTCAATGGATCTGTGTACACTCAACTTCCTTCTCAACTCCCTGGGGAGTATACAACCCAAGCTGCCGTTCAAGGCGCTACAAGGTTATCATTCACATGTCCA
>JAUTBT010075854.1:0-13293 GCA_032361225.1 Lepetodrilus schrolli | reverse complement strand
CCCACTGCCCCCCCCCACTCCCTCTCTCTCTCTCTCTCTCTCAGACACACACAAACACACACACACACACACACACACATTCACCAAGTACCCACACGTACAAATTGATTCTTTAGCTCAAGTTTGAAATTTTACTTGAACACAGCATAACCGTACATACCTTTATTCACGAAGCATACTTTCGTTATACATAAATACATAGTACGTATTTCATACACTAGCAATTAACTTATTACTTACGTTAATAATTTATGCACAGTATACTTTTACTGAATTCCATTTTGACAAAACCCAATGCTAGTATTCAAATGGTGGATATCGACTGTGTAATAACGATTCCATAATCAACAGTGTTGATTCAATGATTACGTCTTTTTGCGTTTCTCGTGCTTAGGTGAAATATACACGTTTTCGACTGCTAGTTCGCCGTCTTGATAAAGCTGTTTGTCGCAGGTTTCAATGGTTTATTACATTAAAATGATTGTATTGAATAATTAGAATAACCCACTCGATACGAGTGGTTACGGGAAATATGTCCCTAGTGAAATTAATGTTCAAAGTTCCTCGCTGAACTGAACATTCATTTCACTCGGGACATAGTTTCCGTAATCACTCGTATTTCGTGGGTTATTCTCTAACTATTATACAGTATGGTTTTCTCCCACTAGAGCGCGTGGAAGATATTGGCTGAACAGAGTACTGACGTCACGGTGTTATCACCCGTCATGCTTGTGATGACGTCTAAACAGGTACATGTGTACTAAACTACCATATGCATACAGTTATGTGTGCCATACTAACTTGTGTACAGTACCTTTGTGTATTAGCTTAATTTCTGTACATACTTAAGTGTGCTACTTGTGTACTTACCTACGGTATGTGCACGGAATCTGTGTACATACCTGAATGATATCCCATCTAGCGCATTGAACGGCAGCTTGGGTTGTATATTGCCCAGGGTGTTGAGAAGGAAAATGAGAGCACACTGATCCATTGACCGGGGTAATAATGTAGCGCTATGAGCATGTTTTAGAGCGTCGATTGTGGCTTTGTCGCAATATAAATGTACGGATGTACGAAAATAACACGACTACATTGTTACTTTTTAAATGTTGATGTTTTATTATAAACTGCATGTTATAATATGTTACTAAATCTGAGTTTTTAACACAACCTTTCACAGTTGGGACTCTACATGCAGTATAATATTTACAATTTCAAAGACCAACATCCCCCTCAGTCTGTATTTGACGTCAAAAACTGCTTCTCGGACAATCAACAGCATTCATTCATGATGACCTTTAACCGTGAGTTGAATGAAGCATCTTATCGTTTAGAATGAAGTATGCTAAGAAACCGTCAGACTCGGAATTCGGTGATTCTACTAGTTAACTATTTAGTACATGTATGGTCGGCTGCCTAGTAACGTCTCCATTGGGGCTGTAATTGGGTCAGGATTTGTAGAATTTCCCAGAAGCTACTAAGTTCCGGTGATAGCCAAACACGAGTACTACTAGGCCTTGGTTTGACTAAACTCCAGATAAAATCTTAATACGCCGTTAATACACATCGTGTGCTTAAATTTCTGTTCCATTCAGAGATGAATCATGTTGTTCAGCATGGTCCAAACGTGATAGATCGGGATACAACGTAATGTATGCAAATAAAACAAAAGCCACGCACATGTCACCGTGTATATTATCACCAGAATCTTTAAACCGGATACGTCTAAAAATAGAATTTTGACCCATTTATGCGAGGTATTACTCATTCAATATTCGAGATGGACGAGTTCACGAATGATGATCATGATGTCGTGGGTAATAAATGAATACGATGATGATGATGGTGACAATGACGATTGTGTTGTTGATAACGTTCTTGGTGTTATTGTTGTTGTTGATGATGCTACTGATAATGATGATGATGATGATTATTATTATTTTAAATTATTATATTATTATGGTTATGAGGACGAGGACGACGACGATGATGATGATAATGATGATGACGACGATGGTGATGATTATGATGATGTTTCCTCAGAGCACTACCACCCCTATTTGGACAAGCAGGAGAGGCAGTTCGCTCAGGAGACTCTGAAGATCATGTCAGCTCTGACAGGAGTGTCGCCAATCCGCTTTCAACATTTCGCTGTCAACTACGACATCAGCAACGTCTACATCACCGTCACACAGCTGGGACAGCCGGACTTCCTGTGTCAGTGACGTGCTAGTGTATACTTTGCATCTAGGTGGCCATGGCAGTAATTGGTGTTTAGTGTGGTCTCTATAAGGAGACCGCTATGGGTAATATAAGGAGACCACTATGGGTAATATAAGAAGAGTAAGAGGGATGACGTACTCCATGTTCGCATCCGTCACGGATGACAATAACCACATGAGTTTCTATTATTTCAAAATTCTCCGTAGTGGCTACCAGTAATTAGGCTAATTGTTGTGTTTCAGTGTATTTCACCAAGACAAAGGGAATACACAGAACGCACAAAACAACGACGACCGTGGCAAACATCCACTCAGCGGACGACTGTGCCGCGGCCTGCCTAATGCAGCGCAACGTCATCTGTAATAGCTTCGACATCTGTCCTCAAACTAGCACCTGTCTACTGAGTACACTGCACGTAGACGACGTCACTCAGACCGCCACGACTGATACGGGGAGCTGCGTTCATTACTCCAGTGAGTCTCCAGTTTGATTTCCCCTTTGACCTTTGTGTGGTCTTTGGATTCCTTGTCCTATATGCATGTCGTAGGTTACATTGCAAATGAAGCTTAAATGTGTCATGTTACACGTCCTACCCCTTGTTACAGGGTCGGTGAATGGTTCCAGGCCGGAGCCCTCAATGTTACATGCGTACGATACTCTGAAGGACATCGTGTACATGGGAGCTTTCCGGGTTCCGATGACTTACAGAAAGCGGGTGAGATATTGTTATTCATACATACACAGAATTCGAAAGTCATCATATCACATTTATCATAGTACTAGTAAATGAACTCGCATGTAATTCCATAATAGGCAACGCATACTGATCGTTGCACTGCCTGTACCCAGCGTGCACACGTCACTGTAGGTCAGACATACGCTGGATTCATATGACGCGCACTCTGTTCCAGAAAATCACTTATATTGCAACTGGTGTCAGAGATGATATCGTGCGCGACAATCCCCCCAGTAAAACTGAAGGTAATTTGTGAATATCACATACTGAGATACAGTCTTCTATGTACTATTGAGGGGAGATGTGGTTACTTTGGCCAATGTTACTGAACAGATTAAAGGCATACATTCACACATATATATATATATATATAGGTGGTCGTTTTGCACCGAATTATGAATGCAAAGTATATTCACTTAGTAGTGTGGCTTTAATACTTCAAGAAATCTCTTTCCCGCGATTTTTCAGCGGTAAATGGTTCACTCACATCGACAACAGTGGACAATGTCATCTTCAATGATACAGATTATACCGGTGGTTAGCGAATTTGACAATTCGGCGTAATAGGAAATTGCACTCTCTACAACGTAATTACGAGCTATTTAAGGTCAAGGGGTGTATGTTTTATAGTGACTGGGTAGAGTTTACCGGAAGATTTACATTGATTCATTACAATAGTAGAAGAAAACGTTCTTAATTTATTTAGAACTTATTTCTTATATTGGAAGAAGATATTTCTTTCATGGACACTGGCATCATCTGTTCCATCTGCTCTCTGATGTATGTAGGCGAGTACCTGAAGGACTACAAGATGTACCGGAACAACGTCCTAATGGACCACAATGACCGGAAGTTGCCCCAGGTGTCCGTGGACGACTGCGCCACGGCGTGCTCCACCGAGCTGACCTTCGACTGCCAGTCCTTCGATTACTGCTACAACATCGGCCAATGTCTTCTCAGCAGCGTCCATCCAGACAATGCTCCAGCGCTGCTCAGGAACCACTCCTTCTGCAACTTGTACGCCAGTATGTGTCGCAGTAATACGCCCGGAGTCATATTAACTCGGGCTATATGTCGCAGTAGCACAACCAGCCCCGATATTACGAAACCTTCCGAGTATGGTTGCATACGAGGAGTAATGAACAAAACTTTGTTGAACATGAACTCGTACTCAAAAATGTTTCGTAATCTTGGGTCCCAATGCCATTCATAGTAACACAGCCATGGAATGTGAGAGTAACTCGGCCACGGAGTATCCAGTTCTGTACTGCAAGGTGTATGGTTGATGGTTGAGTGTTAATATATTGTCACTTCAATTACGACATCACTCATGTCGAAAGCTTTAACATTATTTCAAGTAATTCCAATAATCAATCTTACTCCAAATTATGCTATCACCGGGGAACTAATTGAAATTTTGAAGTATTTAGGATATAAAGTAAAATAGTGGTAGTGTGTTTACCATGTTCTCAGAAACGTCGGTGTTTTCATATTCCTCAGAGAAGTACATAATGGGGTTCAACCACTACCCAGGTAAAGTCCTGCTCAGTCCTGCTGATAAAAGTCTGGACGACGTCAACAGCGCCGACATGTGTGCCAAGATCTGTCGCCAGTACGCAGACTTCAACTGCAAGAGCTTCGACTACTGCTCCGACATCAAGTCGTGTCGGCTCAGGAAGAAACACATCCTAGAAGTCCCCGACACTTCTATAGCAGCTGCTCCAGACTGTGATCACTTCTCGCGTGAGTTATTGGACATCTACAGTGACGTCATCCTCAGTCAAGGCTATGCTCTCCTGGCAGAGGAAATTCACTACACTTTCAGTTTGTTACTACTAATAGCTGAATCGTTTGTTGGAGTATTACCGCTGTTGGTTGAACTTGGTTTAACACATGATCATGTCTCTCGTTTCATCATGTTTAAAGTTGACATTACAAATTGGCTTACTCCAATTGGCATCTAGTCCAACATGAATGGATAATGGAATGTTTATGATATTGTATGGTGGATTTTTTTATCATTTTTGTTATTGTATTTCAGGAAGCTATGTATTCGACTTCAAGAAGACAGGAAGCAAGGTTATCAAAGGTCACGATGACATTGTCATCAAGGACGTCTCCAGTGAGGAATGTGCGAAGCTGTGTGTGGAGCAGGCCGCCTTTGAGTGCCGTAGTTTCGAATTTTGTGCAAACACAACAGATTGTCGACTTTCTACAACACATCCTCACAAGGGAACTGTCGCTATCCTGGATAGTGACATCTGTGATCTATACACACGTTAGTAGTCTGCGCATTGAACATTTATTAAGTGTATTGTGTTTACAAATTACAGTGTATTTCATATCCAGGAACTACAATGATGTCATGATCAGTGATCCGCCATTGAAGAACTTAGATCGGCGTTTGTACTGCCACCATAACGTATAGTTGTGTGTTAAGGCTACAGCTTGTATTTTATTTTTCTCAGGCAGCCTGATTAAGGGCGACGTCCCATACGATCCTAACGCTGTCTCCCATTACCAGCACCTTCTACAACCCCAGGACGACTCAGGTTAGTCAGCCATACAGGCGTACCACATTCACCTACGGGAACAGTAGATGTACTTTATAAAGCTATATAATGGACGAAGCTCTCTTAAATACGAGACCATAGTGTTCTCGTTGCAAACTCTTATAAATGGCGATGGTGCATTGAAGAGACCAGTATGGTCTCATAGTGGATAAGAGAGTTTCGTGAAACGATACTCCGGACTTAGTTTCACGAAAGGGTCGGACAGGTAGTCCAAGCGTAAAGCTAGGCATACGTCATTTCCTGAAGCATGGCGTACGTCTGGATTTACGTCAGGTCTACAGTACGACCCTTTCAGGAAGCACAGCCCAGGTGTTTATATGGAAAGTGAGTTCACACTGATCCAAATGACCGAGATATTAATATAGCGCTATCAACATGTGTGGATTTGATTTTTAGTAATGTAGGCGTCACAGTATTATTAGTTGTATCACAGACATCGTTTACATTACTATTATTACTACTACTACTACTACTACGATTATTATTATTTTTATTATTATTATTATTATTATTATTATTATTACTAGTAGTAGTAATAGTAGTAGTAGTAGTACACTAATCTTTTCACTGATCAGGTGATACCAAAAGAAATACGATATCATATATATAAATGCTAACCTAAAATACTAAAAATGTATGATAATAAAACAGCCTTTTAGGCGTTCAACGTCACACAGCTCGTGCCATGTTATAGCTACTGTATCACTACACTGTATATATATATATATATACACATATGCACCACACTGCCTCTAAACCCAACACCATGAAGCTGCCACTGACAACTCACACTATACCACTACCACTGTTACTTCCAGGGGTGAAGGCAGGCTTAGCGATTGGAATGCTCCTAGTCGGACTGCTACTGGGAGCCCTAATTCTGTACCTCGTCATTAGATTCAAGTCTCCAAAAGACAGCTATAATCTCAACGTTCACTTCATGAACAAGGAGGAGGAATGAGATGAAGCCGTGATCAAATCGACGTCAGTCATCCACTCCACCACCTACACACGGAAGTTGAGATATACAGGAAACACAGCCATCAGCATACATTACCTATGATGAATTTCCTCAAACCAGTGGACGAGATGTTGGACTCCAATCAGATGAAGCAAGTTGTATGAAATGCTTATATAATTTTCATAGTATATATGTGTTCTTTTGAGCACCTTCTACTTTTACCATTATTGTCCACCCAGCCTTCATGCCAAGTCTGCAACCACTGCAAATAAAACTGCATCTGGTTTTGCTTCAAATCTGTATTTATGTGAAGTGGTCAAATTCGCTTGGAAATTTGAAGCAACTCTGTATTGCATATGACGTGTTTCCGACATCATTCGAGGAATCTTTGCATTGAAACATCAACGATCTTACCTTTGCTCGTTATACATAGAGATTACCAACCGAGCGTCTTTAGATATCGTCTATATCCTGCACTTAGGGATAATTTTTGTATTAGACGAGCTTCAGTGAGTGTAATACATAGAGATTATCCCTAAATGCGGGATATAGACGATATTTAAAGACACGAGTATAATAATCTCTTTATCATCTAATGTCAAGCTAAAATACTTCTCTATAAGAAAAAAACATCAACCTGTGAATCGACATATTAAAGTTACGCGTAGGAATACATGCAGGTCAGTAAATTGTAAACCGCTTCACTCATTGATAAATATACCATAGGAAAATAACTTTCAAAACAATTCTAATTTTTATTACAAATTGTGAATATATTATATCTAGTCGATTAGCACATAGTCTCCGATTATTATTGTCATTTTGTTTACTATTTCCATACAGTAGCATTTATGAATAGTAGTATGACGCCACATTAAAATGACGTCATGTGAAATTAGCTCCCTAATTTGCATAGCTATTAGTCAGGCAAAGTAGCATGATACACGAAATATCTGTATACTTCCTTGTTCTCATAAACTTACTTGAATTGCATTCTTATTATTGCTTATTTCTAGGTATATTGGTAACATTTTAATAAATACTATATTACTGTATATGTATGCACATAATATTTAGCAAAATTCAACATATTATTTAGAAATAAATGGCAGAAACAGTGTAAATAACGTCCATATTCAACTTTCCATTAGATGATGAAGTGTTATACCAGCCAAGATGTGAGTAATACAATCTTGAAAGTGGCTTTAAACCCCAAATCAAGCAAACAAACAAACACAATTCATTCATTCATGTTGCTCAAATTCTCCAATAATAATTTTTTTCTTCTGTTTTATGGCATGATAGAGATTAAACATCCATTACAGCAATTAATGTGGTGGTTTTTTTCAATGTCTATGATCCAAGTTATGTGAAGGCCATTAATTGTACTTAAGAGCAGACTGTATTGTACAGACTGTATTGTACTTAAGAGCAGACTGTATTGTACTTAAGAGCAGACTTTAAGAGCAGACTGTATTGTACAGACTGTATTGTACTTAAGAGCAGACTGTATTGTACAGACTGTATTGTACTTAAGAGCAGACTGTATTGTACTTAAGAGCATATATAGGTATTGATTACTGGGTGTTTACTAAGTTTGAAATGTTAATCATAACAAGTTTCTATAAGTTACATATATGTAGCCTTTACAATTAATTTACAGATACTGTGTATATTTAGCAAGTTGAGAGATTAATACACACCATTAGTATTAATATTGTATACGTCATGGCTTTGAATTTAGATTTCGAATGAATCAGTAAATGTCAAAGTATTATAGCAACAACAACATTTCTGCGATCAAGTCGGGGATCACACCTGATGTCCACCAACTACTACAGTTACACTGATTTAACCCTCTCCATGCTGAAGGCAACCGGAGATGCCCTAAAGAGCAGCGCCTGTGTCTATTCCAGCAGGGAGAGGGTTAAAGGTTTACGTGGAAATACAATATTAGGTAGTTTAAAAAAAAAAAATTAAATTAATATCCGTTTTCATGATGATTATTTTGATCATATTATGGCATGTGAGTTTAGGTAACAATGCATCACTTGTGGCGCTGATTGTTGCAGTAGACCTTGGAACATCGGCGGTAATGCAGGATAACATCATCGACACGTTACAGACACAGTAGCTTAGTACGAATGTCAAGTTATAAAAAGCAAATAGCCTATCGCCATTTAAAGAATCTCAGAAATTTTAATGACCTGTTTACTTAAACCATATTAATCATGGAGATATCGGTGAACATAGGGCATCACTCTCCCATCCGTCTAGACATGTTAATATGTTGTATGCCTATCTCCTATCAGCACGACACATATCGGCTCGACTTGATGAAATATTCAGCTTCTCTTGGTGATCACGCTCATTCTGTCCATGATCGGAACTAATTACATACATGCTGCTGGCTATACATATTGTCTGGATTCTTTGGCATTTGAAATTTGGCAGACCTTTTCTAACTATTTGTTAAGTCACTGACCTAGTTAAGAGTATCTATGCTAACATAAGCTGCGACAATGTTTTTTGAAACACCGGGAAGAGGTTGGGTTACGCGTGACATTTGGTGGCTGGTATTGCGAGAAATACAACTATCATCAGGGGAGGCCACTCTACTGATTGAGTGTGCCTGTCACAGACCAGATTGCTGAACATTTTTGGGAAATTTAGCTTTAATTACTCCAGGGTAGTTGAAATACAAGACTTCTAAAACCTAGTAGCAGAGATGTGTCCGACACGTGGGTATTGGTACGTAGTGTCACATAAATAGATAAGATCCTATGTCTCTGCCAAAAAAATTCACACTACACTAAGACTATAAAAGAGACTAACAACTTGTATCAAAGAGTCCACGTAAGACTTTGTTTGCCTTATAGTGGTATATTCACTGTGGAAAACTATAAATATTTTTAAAAAAGTAAATTATGACTCACTGTCCTGTCTCCACATTGATATATATCACAACTGACATCACAATGATATATATCACAACTGACATCACAATGATATATATATATCACAACTGACATCACAAAGCCATGTTAATGGAACCATGTGTTGTATCATACAATATTCCGACAGTATAACATTACAGAGATCTAACAGTTGAAGCTTTAATTCCTGGGGACATTGAGACACTATCTGACAAGTTGCAAGGAATTATGGATTGTTTGTCCCTAGAGAATTTTAGTTTTCAAGTCCCGTTGCTTTTGTATGTGGATTAATTTCATTTGGTTCATTGTCTAACAAGATCTTTAATATTCTGCCATAATATAGCACTTACAGAGAATTCTTGTTGGATTTATTCATCATATATTTCCCCACCTCAAAACCTCTCAATTCATCCCACCCCACAACACATCATACTTTGTCATACACCATACCATACCACCTTACAACGCATCATACCATGTCATAACCCCACACCACCCATATCACTCAATATAATTTCACACCATATACTACCACTCCACATCACACCGTATCACATTCCATCACACAGCATAATACTGTATCAGACACAATATCACACCACATTACATAATATCACAATACATCACATCACATCACACCATACTACAACACATCACATCACACCATACCACAATACATCACATCACACCATACTACAACACATCACATCACATCACACCATACCACAGCACACCACATGACAACTGTTCGACTCCCGACCACGAGACATCGGTCAACACATCATCTGGTCCTCTGATCGGAAGCAATACAAGAAACTTACAGTAATGATGTGAAAAAATATGGATTCTGGACCTAGTCGTCAGGCATCATTGTTAGGTCGCATAAACAGGACTAGTGGGATTAAGTCAGACGATATCTGGATATAGATGTTATTTGATTATGTAGGTTGCCCTAGTCGTGAGGAAACTGTTATACGATCTGTATCCAGCGCGGTCTACGATCTGTGTCCAGCGCTGTCTGTCGTCTTGTTCCAAACTGTACTTGCACACCATCATGTGTAGAAATCCCCTCCCAAGTCCCGATAATACCCTAAGACTGCGACGTCCCTCAGGGACTTGCTGGGTCCGTAACCAGGTAACACGTTGCTACTAGACGCGAGGGCATCAGAGCCTTCACGTTGCATCTTGGTCAGTATTCCTCGGCTATTGTGTATCAGATTCGATTGCATTGCTGGGTAATTGTCAAGAAGCCGTCCTCCCCGACATGTGAAGCCAGTTACCGAAGTCATTTTCTCCCAAGCCAGACGAAGGATAAAGCGATTTTCGTGAGAAGGGAGACAACCATGATGTGTATAGAAAATTAAAGACCCCCTGTTCTCACTATTATGTATAGCAGTCTGGGTTTGGAAGGAAGAGAGAGGAGGAAGGGGGGTGGGGTGGAGGTTCATTCTGCACGGCTAAGTAGGCGAGACCATTGTGGACCCAATGCCTACTGGACATAAAATGGCCGATGGCTGATTTCGACCGGCAGATTAACGAGTGTATCGTGGGGCCACTCGGACGGCAAAGCTTAAATACAGCTTAACTGAACCGAAAACGCCATTGACCAATATACAGATTTACAAGCGGTATAACTAAATTGTATGCATCATATGTCTGGGAGGAGATCCTGGGCTCACGTCGCGCTGTTCTCATAACTGGAAATATGATTTAAATAGATTGTGGATGTATTGGTCACTCAGGACTATCTCCACTATTGCTGCACAATATGGCATCAGTGGTAGTCCGTGATGGGTCCACGGCTGGAAGATTCTTCTGCCTGGAGGGAGAGAGAGAGGGAGTGAGGGGGGGTGGAGGGGGGAGGGAGGGATTCACTTGGATGTCGTGACTTGCGCTGTATGTCCACATTTTATGGACACTGACTGATGTGACAATAGCCATTGGTCAAAAGACAGACAAGTAAATTAGGAACAATTGATCCAAGAAATTAGGATTGAATACTTCTACAAAACTAGGAACAGTCCAACAAAGTAGGAACAGTCCAACAAAAGGTCCAACAAATTAGGATCAAACAGTACATATTAGGATGGAATTATCCAACAAATTAGGATCAGTCAGTCCAACAAATTAGGATCAAACAGTCCCATCAGATTAGGATCAAACAGTACATATTAGGATGAAATTATCCAACAAATTAGGATCAAACAGTCCCATCAGATTAGGATCAAACTACATATTAGGATGAAATTATCCAACAAATTAGGATCAACCAGTCCCATCAGATTAGGATCAAAAAGTACATATTAGGATGAAATTATCCAACAAATTATGATCAAACAGTCCCATCAGATTATGATCAAACAGTACATATTAGGATGAAATTATCCAACATATTAGGATCAAACAGTCCCATCAGATTAGGACCGAACAGTACATATTAGGATGAAATTATCCAACATATTAGGATCAAACAGTTGAGTAAATTAAGGTCAAGCACTCGCTACTCCGTCGTGATATATGTTCAGTTTCTGTAAGTTTATGTTCAGTTTCTGTAAGTTTATGTTCAGTTTCTGTAAGTTTATGTACATTTATGTTCAGTTTATGTACATTTATGTTCAGTTTTTGTACGTTTATTTTCAGTTTATGTACGTTTATGTTCAGTTTCTGTAAATTTATGTTCAGTTTCTGTAAGTTTATGTTCAGTTTCTGTACGTTTATGTAAGTTATGATCTGTTTCCAACCCCAGAAGACAGATCTTGTTCTGCAGATACTTCCACAATTAGTTCCAACACTGCTCATTTATTTATTTAGTTTACAGTTAGCTGTGTCTGTCTTCGGGTGACGTTGATGGTGCTCAGTGTATATTGCCAAGTCTATTTCCATTTAACACATTAAATAGTCATAAAACTAGTAATCGCTAATCTGTCTAGTCAGTTTTAATGTTTTTTTCTTGGTAGCTCCAGTCATTATACACTATTAATGACAACTGTCATCTAAGTGTCTGGTAATACGAATCTCCCTACTTCCGTCGTTTATGTCCCTTTGAACCTTACAATTCTGTACGGCCAAATAGTACATCACGTAACCCACACTGTGCGTGAATGGTCGTTCTATGGCCGAAGTGACGATAAAATCTGTGGAAATTGTTGAGCCACCTTCAGAACGTGCAGATGTTGCAGTCTCGTCTCTCGGCAGGTTTGATGACAGTGTATGGAGCTCCACACCGACACTGTGAGGAGCTTCTGTACAGTCTGGACTGCACTAATAGGGTCGTCAGACTTACTGCGTTAATTAGAAGATCAGAAAGTCAGTCTCGGCCGCAGTTTGGCCACAAAGTATCTCCCGCTGTGTTCATTGGACAACTATGGGTAGTTAGAATTAGCAGCGTTCACTGTGGTACCCTGGCGTGGTACAGCCAATATTGCAAAGGTTGTACACGTTCAACTTTGGTGATTTATTGCAAGTCTGCCCCCTGTTAAATTAAATTGTTACGACTATAATCTAGGGGCGGCCATTTTGTCCGTAATAATGACACTGCAACAGTCGGTTGATTCTTGTTGCGTTGTCTCAATTTGATTTTTGCAAGGACAAAAACAACACATAAACTTGATACTGTCTAGAACAGGTGTATAACTATCTCTAATGTGTTTAACAGAACAGGTAAAACTATAGTTTAGAAACAGGTGTATAACTATCTCTAATGTGTTTAACAGAACAGGTAAAACTATAGTTTAGAACAGGTGTATAACTATCTCTAATGTGTTTAACAGAACAGGTAAAACTCTAGTTTAGAACAGGTGTATAACTATCTCTAATGTGTTTAACAGAACAGGTAAAACTCTAGTTTAGAACAGGTGTATA
>JAUTBT010075843.1:0-13293 GCA_032361225.1 Lepetodrilus schrolli | reverse complement strand
ACCAGTAATAAGAATGCAATTCAAGTAAGTTTACGAGAACAAGGAAGTATACAGATATTTCGTGTATCATGCTACTTAGTAACAACTATTACTTGATCAAACCATGTATAAAATACGATCATATATAATGTATTAGGCACACGATATTTACATGTTATGTATTTACCTAAGATTCAGATAATACCACCTGCTACATGTACACGCACTTCATAATTATCATACATTTATGCAAAGCTCTGAAACTCATTAACATCAATACTACAGAATACCAATAAATTGAACTATTTCAAAAGCTTGCTTAAAAGCCACATGTTTAAAGAATATTTCATAGATTAATCTGTAGCCGTGTATATCACTATTGCTATGTCTTTACTGTATATATATATGCTTTCATTCTGCATTAGTAGTATATTTCAGAATAATAATAAAGAACAATTATCCGCATCGCGGTAGCAACTATTACGTTCTGGCCCAGAAATTACAAAACTATTTTAATACTAGTTCATGCTCAAGTTCAAATTTTATATTGAGCATGAAATTGTACCAAAAACGTTTTGTCACCTTGGGGCCTCATATTGTCCAATGCACATTATTAATTGATTGTCTAGATTGCAATGTAATTTATTCATGATAATTTTACAAATATATACTCTCTAGCACTTTGTGAACCAACATATTTCTAGACATAGTCTTCCAATACAATCAAATAGATTAGTATTACTTCGTGATCAATACCAAAGGGCATTACGAATAATGAAATATCCACAAAAATATATTCCGAACCAAAGCCCAACCCAATAACATGGCAGCATCCATCATACTATCAAATATGGCATGGTTTGCATGCGTCTTCATTTCACACGAGAATAATTCGGTTCTCTATGTCCATCCATCAGAATAGGATGCTCCTGTGTTATTCCTGTAAGGCATGCCTCTGGTTCTTATAATTTGTACACAGTTTAGTTTTGATATTGAATTGTGATCAGTAATGCTACAAAATAGTTTGATGTGATCAAATTTACTTCCATCGTTGAAAAATAATAGCTACCGATATGCAACAATAGTGTTTAGCCTACCTAGTTATTCAACGTTGTTGTCGTTAGGTATAGCTATATGTGTGTGGCAAATAATGCCAGCGTTTGATTTGTGTATATAATAATAATGGATCGGTGCCATATCGTAAAGGTATCATATTCCAATGAGATTGATTCATGGTCTGTATCTGTATATATCGTATCGTGAACGGCTGGTTAACCAAACTCAATTGATCGACTGTGTCCACGCGAAAAATAAAGATAGTAGCGGCAACGTCAGGAAATACACCATTTACTAAAATGCATATTACACACTGGGTAATACTAGTCCTTCTGGGGCTATGTGTATGTGTGTGTGTGTGTGGGGGGGGGGGTGCGTGTGTGCGCGTGTGTGTGACACATACACAAATGCGCGTGCACACACATACACACATACACGCATAAACCATAATTCAATTGAACTGAATATTATATTAGTAAACATTAGACTGATTAGTCATGAAATATACGTTTATGTTTCTCCTCTATTATTATTTTCATTTGAATATGCTATAATCTGGAAAATACGATTTTAATCACCGAGAATTATTGTCCTATACTGCCAATTTATTTTCTATGTGGAATATACCTTTGTTAAATACATTTAGTGTACATGAGGACCATTTGCAAATATTTACTATTAAGCATAGTATTTCAACTGAACGTATTTTAACTGAAAGACAAACAAAGTCTAGTTATTAAAGACAATAACATCCGGCTGGGATAATATTCTTGTCGTGATAATCATAATCCGCAGCGATGCAGAATTTGATAGTAAATTTTCCGCAATGTAGGTATAATTGTAGCTTGACAAACTTGATCACCCCCGGGGAAGTTTGGAAAGGAATCAAATGTGAAATATGCAGCCATGCGATAAGCGCCACTCTTCATCATCGCTGACGTATTTAAGCAATAATCTGACCTTGCTATTATAGTTCATGTGTACCCACTTTACACAGTACGCCTGCACTCACTGTACATAATGGGCGGTTGGCAGCGCACTGGTAGAACGTTTGGACGTTTGGACCAAAGATCCTGAGTTTAAATCACGTCCTGGTATCAATGTTCGCGAAAGTTAACTTTCTGACGCGATAGAGTATCAATGCAGATATCATCATTGGTTTGGCAGTACCGGCCGGTGCTCGCAGGTTTACTACAACATTCAGTGCTACAGATGTTGAGGGTTTCCTCCTGTTCTAAACTGACAACTCATGTGAAAGAATCTTGAAAGCTACTGTACACCCCAAAACAAAATAAAAACAAAACAACATGTACATAATAATAACAATGTGAACATTTATATTACGCCAAATCCACGATCGAAAGCTTGAGTATAGCGCTACATTATGTATGTGAATAGCACACGAGCTACGCGAGTAGCAGGTGTGTTGTAAGTAAATAGTCCGTCAGAAAGACGTATACTCGTACTTCATAATGCGTACGCGTTACATCATCAGGAATTAATAATGAAAGAGTGAGTTCTGAATAGAGGATACATAGATCTAATTGCTGTATTGGTGTGATAATAATATTGGTGTAATGCGAGTCACACACCTTGTCCAATTGTATTCTATTTGCATTTGTTTCATATTTACGTTGGACAGCTTATTGAACATCTGTCAAACCTATATATAGATATACCGTGCCGTAGACACTCATAACATTTAAAGACAATAAACTAAAACTCAATGAAGGAAACAATGGTATGTAGTTAAAATCCTATTTGAGTTTAGGTAATAGGAAACTGAATTATTAAGACCATTACTCACAAAGCTAACATTGTGGCAAAAGGAAGCATGTTGGATGAGGTGGGAACACCATTAGACTACAATGTCAATGAATGTAATATCAATAGCCCGTGTCTGAGAGTAACGTGAACAGAATGCATATGGAACTTCGTCCGCTGAGGTCCAGCATTGACTTCCACGAGGTGCCCGGGGACTGAAATGTCATTCCAATACCAATGTTCCAGCCAGGTCTTGCAGCGTGTTCCAAACCAGTGGTGCTTGAGATACCCCGCTTCTAGGGAATGTCCAGGCCATGTTCTATTTGGTTAGTGCCTGATGAGTATGCTGGAAAGTTCATTTCTTCAATAATGTACCTCTGCTAGAACCTCTATGTCATTACTGCACAATGCACTCACCATCTATCACGTAGCGTATAGTCTGAGAATTGGATCAAGCATCTCATCCCGGTATATGTGCCAGCGGTTACCGTTCCATTTTCATCATTGTAAGAATCTGTGGCTTCATCCATAACCGAGACAGGACTTAATCTGTAAGGTCCTTAACATGAAAATGTTTATTCTTGCCAAGTCTGATTCGATATTGAAACAAGCTTGCTGTAGGCAAGACCGAGTTAAAAGTTCATTCCCAGTATACTTGGGAAGTAGATATTGTGTAAACTAACTTTCATTATAGTGATGATAAAATCCTGCTCCGGTTTGTGGAGAATCCTTTCCTAAATTCTCGGATTGGCAACATCTATAACAAACTGGAGTGGATTGGTTCGATGAATGTACGCAACTATTAGACTGATAACATCTTAAAGTTCGGACATCTTAAAGCTACACGCGTCGTGTTGTGACAGGATATGGAGAAAATTTCCCTTGGCGAAGAAGTGATCTGTCTGTCTGACCTGGTCTCATGAGCACTGTTCCAGTCTGCTGATACTAGTTCCAGGACATACTCCTACTGTCTGCGGTTTAGAATGTCCACAAAGGCGGTGGTTACAGCTTGGTTCGTACCGTATTGCATCATTGCCAGGCACGAACCAAAAGCACAGGTGTAACTCGTAGATTTAGTTTACGACATATTATGACTTTTGATGTATTTGGAAAACTATTTGTTCTAGTTCTTGCCAAAAAGAAGTTTGGGCGATAATGTTTAAAATTATTTATAATATTTGGGCGATAATGTTTTAAATTATTTATAATATTTGGGCGATAATGTTTAGAATTATTTATAATATTTGGGGGAGAAAATGCCTTGACAATATCTTCGCCATCCCTAATTGCTGGTCAATCGAAACACTCTTGGAGTTCCCTATAACAGCTACACATTTTGTAAGAGTATTTTCATTCCACGATTCTTTTTAGACTTTGTATTATTTCTATAACGCATGTCTTGTTTATACACATAGGAACCCTTCGAATCTATACAATACCATACTTGTATTTCTAAAAGTAAATCTGAACCAATTCCCAGGCTTCCTGCATTCAAAGGTCCAAAAGAAGTAATCTGCGATGCTGAGATTTCTTAGACTAATTGCTTTAATTCCCAATGGTGCCAGTGAATGCGTGCACTTCCATATTCCAATAGATCAGTACTGCCAGATATTTGCTGAAATACGACATGAAAGGTGACTGCCGTCATTTTACGACAACGAGTCGTATCCTATTCGAAGATCATGACAGCATTCGCCGTCGTGCAAGGACATTCAAATTCCACTTTCTATAATGATGATCGGCCAATAACGGTAACAGTATCCGTGTACTTCACTGTACATATAGGTCTTGTCGATTTTCCAATCGTATACAACCAGCAGTAGTTGTCGCTAGCGCACGTTCAGAGCTGTGACCAGCAACGATACAGGAAGAAGCGAAGGGGTTCGAATCCCCCGCGAGCCCTAAATGTTCCGTGTGGTAAGATATTCAAGGAACGTAAGAGCGAATCGTGCGATCAAATTGAATTACATCTGTCCTAACTGTTCGCGTGAAGAACAACAGACCAACCCCACCCCCTGCTGATATTAATTAAGCAAATCACTGCCAAGCCGTGAACATATATATCAGGCTAATTTACTATATGTTATTATTCAGAAAGGTATTCCAATCACACCAAACGGATTTATTAATGTCCAATGCACATAAACTAATATATGAATATTGCAATTACATACTAGTGCATGTATCAATTTACAGTAGCATATGTTTAACTACAGTAAATGATAATTCAATATTATAAGACTATTATAATAATATATTCTAGTAAGCTTACAACCCTATTTGGTTCTGAAACCCTGCTACACTTTCAGTTGACATAACTTTGAAATTAACCTATTTCCTATAAAATAGAATCAGATTGAGAATATAAATTCAATAGTAGATGCTTTTGAGAAAGAGAATAATAGCCGTGTTACATTTCATTACTGTGTTAATATGTAAAACAAACAAGACAGAGTTGTATCTGTATGTGTGGCAGACTAACCTGTCAGATTCCTGTCAGATTCCTGGCATTATTGATGAGTACTTTGTTTAGGAGACTTTATCCACGGACACGCAAGTTTCATCTGGATGGATGCTCTTTCACCGGTGTATATGGCAGAATCTACTCCCAGAAGATTTATCGCTTTCTACTAATAGCAGATTTAGTGTATTCAGTGTATCGCAGCGTTTATTTTCACGGATTTCGCATTGTGTGTACCATTTCAAGAAGTGAGTGGGTGGCTGGTTTTACAACCTCATCGTGAATAGACATAAATAATGGAACGATTTGCCTTGTCTTGTTTGAGGATCGTTTAACGAGTTGATACAGATACCTGAGAAAACCGTTCATTTCAAACGAACTGAAGTCCTTTTTATGAAGTTTCTTGAGAAAGTTAGGCTATGAATTTTGCATTGCAATGGTGCACATCTTGTCAAGAAAGCTGAATATCAACTGTTTCTTTTTATTGATTCAAGATTAAGTGAAGAACAGTTTGGACGTCAGCATGGAAAACGCTAGATGTAATTTGCTTTCTTCATCAAATTCAAATATATGCTGACGGAATTGTGTAGAAAAAAACCAAAACAACATATTAATAAACAGCCTTGTTAACAGTAAGCTCAGTTTTGTTCCACCTTATTCACGTTAAAAATAGACGGACAAAACGTACGGCCAATACATCATTCAGAAATAAATGGTTAAATGATTACGTGAAGTAATTGAAGGAAACCGGGGTTATGTGCTATTGACGAAAGACAAATATACGCAGCTATTCTTGAAATGTTTTAGACATTAATATCAGTTAATTTATAAAGTTAAACAGACAATAAATCATCCAGGTTTCAATTATATATCAAAATAATCAAAACGGAATCTTCAATAGCAGTAGGGCACCAGTTTACCCTTTAGTAGTTAATCTCGTAAATACAGTACGCCTAAGTTTCTGTGGTAAAATCTTCACGGCATAGACGAGTAAACAGGCGGAGTTTGCTCGACTGCTATACAGGAATGGCGTTAATTAGATATTATTGGTTGGCAAATCATTCCCTGCTTACCACAGTTCTGTGCCAAGTAGGATCCTCAAGAGTCAAACATTCCAACAAACTTGTGGTCATCATCATCATCATCGTCATCATCACCACCACCAATACAAAATCATCGTCGTCGTCATCATCATCATCATCATCATCGTCGTCATCATCGCCACCACCAATACAACATCATCTTCGTCATCATCATCATCATCACCACCACCACCACCACTACAACCACCACTTCATCGTCGTCATCGTTGTCATCATCACCACCACCACTACAAAATCATCGTCGTCATCATCATCATCATCATCATCATCATCACTACCACCACCACCACCACTCCCACCACAACCACACCCTCTATCAAATGTGTCATCATCGTGGCATATACTCAATTAATGTTTGCTTGTGGATTATATTTATTGTTAAAAAATACTAGTATTATACATACAAATAGTACGTGGAGCAATTCCTACTGATATTCTTACTGCCATAGGAAGGTGTAGTTTTGAGATACGAATCATTGCTAATGTAATACATTCTGTTCTCAAAAGTTAAATGATTTTCCAAAGTTTTGATAATCGTTGATTCATATCTGACACATGGTGTTAGTCCGTGGGCTGGGAGGGTCTACCGTGCACCCCCCACCCCACCCCACCCCACCCCCGAAACTCCAAGAGTGGTATCATTGTGTTCGGGGGATCCCCACCCCCCACCCCCACCCCCCATCATTGATAATTTACATGTTACCAAGAAAGATGTTGGCTTGCACTATGTATTTCCGCCGTTTTTCAACATGTGTCAAACGGCGGAAATGCAGAGTACAACCCAACATTTTTCTTGGTAGCATGTAGAATATCAATGATGGGGTCCCATGAACAAAATGATACCCATACCTCGAGGTTCTGGGGTGGTGCTGTGGTGCATGGTGGACATTAAATCTACCCTGTACGCACAAATATGACCAAACATTACTTTTATTGGCGGCCATTTTATAAATCAAAATTGCTGCATACATTATTTCAGCTACTTGATGTATAACTATTCCTAATTGATTCTTTGACCAATAAAATGTGGGTCTAGACATCATACTTAAGCTTGTAGGAGTCTTAAAAACTGATATGTAAAAAAATGCACTTTCTGTTGGCGGCCATTGAAAAACGTGTCAAACGGCGGAAATGCACAGTACAACCCAACACTTTTTTCTTGGTAACATGTAGAATATCAATGATTGGGGTCCCCTAAACAAAATGATACCATACTTGGGGGCTCTGGGTGGTGATGTGGTGCATGGTGGACATTAAATCTACCCTGTAAGCAAAAATATGACCAAAACATTACTTTTATTGGCGGCCATTTTGAAAATACATTATTTCAGCTGCTTGATGTATACCTATTCCTAATGGATTGTTTGACCAATAACATGTGGGTCTAGACATCATACTTAAGCTTTTAGGAATCTTAAAAACTGATATGTGAAAAAGCCAATTTCGGCGGCCATGTTGAAAAACGACGGAAATGCATAGTGCACCCCAATCTTTTTCTTGGTAAGATGTAAATTATTAATTAGGGGGGTTCCCTGAACAAAGTGATACCACTCTTGGAAGTTCGTGGGTGGTGGTGGTGGTGGTGTGTGTGTGTGTGTGTGTGTGTGTGTATGTGTGTGTGTGTGTGTAGGGGGGGGGGGTCACGGTAGACCCTCCCAGCCCACAGACTAAGTATTATGATATGGTATTCTACATTGGGCCAGTGCGTCTTTACATTAATGACATTTTCCAGAAGGGAATATGTTCTGCATACGAACAAAATGCATGCTCCACACATAGCCCTCAAATGGGAGGTGTTAAAACTCAATACTATAGATACCTTAATAGTCATCATATGACAAGTGAGAACACGTGATATGAATGAATGCTATGCTGCTGGTTCAAATTAAATCAGAGTAGTTTGTATTTTTGAATAGGTCCCAAAATGCAAGTTTCACAGCTGAAATAGCTGTATTATTGGTGAAGCGAGCTAAAACGGTTCATATGTTTTTCATTAAATATGGAATTTACTCTAGTATAAATACTTTTAGTGTTCTTTCATCTCTTTTAAATACGTTAAGATCACATAAATATATGATGTTCTTACACTAAGTTCAATTTGGGTGTTTTAGAAGTGATGCATAATATAATTAGTGTCCTTTGTTGAATAGCAATAGTCTTTTAACACCGAACAAATAGCCGCTCGTGTGTATTAACAGGACTAAATTCGCTAGGGAATTTATAGTGGGATTTTATGTCTGATGAACAATAACTGAATTTTATTATTCAATGTAATATTGTGATCTGACGGTTGGACAACTTGATGGAATAATGATCATCCACTGCTGGTTCGTTCTTGCATTTTATTGTACCCATACACGCATAAACCCAGAAGCAATGTTTATATTGCAGTACTGATGGGACGATCAATGACCCTGTAGTTTATCTAGGGCGGGTTTTATGGCTTTATGGTAGAGCACTGTGTCCATTGAATCTGCTGAAAAACATCCTAAATCCAGGTCCGCGATTGCCATATTCCTTTTGTAATTTATATGTGTACCTCATATGCTGAGGTACTCAGCCTCAGTGACTACAGGTTCTGTTGACAAAAGGTTCACGTGGACGTCGACATATACACACTGGTTCTCCGTGATTCACCGCTGATCCTGTTTAGAGAACTGTTCTTTATTGATATCTATCTAGCTGCCTCATTCTTTATATTTTCGGAGATTAGTGCAGCTCAAACAGTCCTGCACATATTTTTCATACTAAGAGTTTATTGTTTTTATCCGCTATGACGCTCAGATACATCCTGGTTCTTCAGAACTGTGACGCAGCACATCTGGTTTAACACTAAATTAAATATATTTAACTCTCGTCAAACAAGAGTTCCAACTTCAAGACCCAAAATGGGTCCAATAAAAAGCAAAGGTGGAAATAACCCCCTTAGGTTTGCCAAATAAGACGTTATAGAATTAAATCCCCTTGACATTTGAAAAGTGATGGCGATGCACGTCTAGATGATCGAGGTCTGAATGGATGTGAGCTGCCAATGATTGTATAATCATGATTTATCCAGAGTAACTTTTCGAAGGGAAATGTCTATTTGCGCCATGTCTAGTGAGTTAGCTACGTCATAACTGCAGTCGTGGTAGAAGCACAGAGACTAGTGGCGAGGTATTGGTAAACTAGATAGCAGTGGACTCTACATACCAAGTAATGAAATAAACTGGTAACGTGATGATGATGTAAGAGTCTGTACGTAATCTATTGGAAATTTCATTTAATTAAGAATAAAGGTATGGAGAAAATACGTTATGTTTATGCAATGCCTAACGTTATCCAAATAAAGAACGAAACAGTTACAATGCAGAACAATAGTGCAACTCCCATACTTTGAGAAAATAAAAGTAATAAATAGGCCCCTAGGAGATTTAACCATATGAAATTCTTGATGCAGTTGGTGATTAAAGTTAGCAATGCATCAACAACATCGCCAATACTTATGCGTATTTCTTTGCTCTCATATATTATTCGTACCAAGTCTGCTAACAAAATAGGCTACTTTAAGAAAAAGAAATATTATGGGTATCGAGAGGTTGTACTTTGTACACGTCAATATCCCTCTCTGTGGATTACAAGTCTTACACCGCGAATAGTAAATCATTTCTAACTCTTGAATGTCAGTGAATCACCCAAGCACCGTGGCGCTATACACTGTTACTTCCTGTTTAAAAACTGAACAAAAATTATACAAAAGAAACCATTAAGAACTCTTCTTTGCTATAGCATTACGTGTATTTTGGCACCTTAATCGTCTATCTGTCCCTCGAGAATAGAACAGTTTGATTAGAAAAATCTAAGACACACAAATGCTTTCAATTGACGGAGAGATTGGAATGGAAAACTATTTAGCAAATTGCCCAACGTGAAGCTATTTGAGAGTGGCGGTGGGAGATATCCCGCTTAATTGAAGACTATGCTACACGGGCACATGAGTATGCTTGTGGGCAATTATCCTACCTGGATTCTAATTGACATTCAATATTACCCATTTCCCAGTTAAATACAGTTCTACTAGTATATCTTACAAATTGTGGGAAGGCAGAACCTATTTATTTTCAAAATTGCTCAAATCGAGAACGTTAAGAACCACCGTGTTAAGATCATTCAATGTATGTCTTCCGTCAATTCCAGACACCCCGTCACTCTTAACAACGAGTCTTTAATAACTTAAAAAGCTGACCTATTGTTTCTCATTTTTTAAGGAATTATCTGGAAAGTAGTGGGGGAAAAAAGTCTACTCAATATTGAATAGTGAGAAATTTGACTGCAAATTCGAACTACAGTTTAAAAACTCATCCACATATATAATACAATAAATCACTGTTCTATAAGAAATACGAAATAAAATTGACATTTATCTATCACACCACCACATATCCCAAATAAATAAAATCTGTAAATATAGAAGAAGTTCCAGACAAATTGCAAACAGTTATGTGAAACTATGACAGGAAAGTGTTTACAGATGTCAATACACATTTTGATACATCAATAGCCAAGTGTCATTGTATCGCCTAAAATTCGACACTGTCATTAAGAACACGTGTGGAGGGATTACTGTTCTCTATTCAATTTACACTGGGCAATGTGATATTAGCTTTACTCATCACTCGAATACCCCACTCTTCAGTGGCAGCTGAGGAAAAAGTTTCATATTAAATTGAAAGAGATGTGTCATATTTCAATGGGCTTACAAGATAAAAGCTAATTCCAATGCACTTCAAACCAGTTCTCAAGTTGATACATTTGATGACTACCGTAGGATTTGTAAATTATTAAAGTCTAGGTTTGGATTACACAAGATTTTAAGAATACAGAATTGTTCACGTTTCTGTTCTATAACCATCGTATGACCGTAGGCGTGTCGCCATCGTTGAATGAGGCAGGACTTATATGTGCCATTTCATTTCCGTGTAATGCATGTGCATTAAAGAAGCAATGGAATAATATATTTATACGTACTATTCATAAACCATAATTTCTTAAAGACAATTACGTCTACGACAGAGATGTATAAAGTATTTCCATTTGGCAGTGTAGAGTGTTGATATCGTACAGTCGTGGTTTTATTTGTCAATAACTGACCGATTAATAACATATTCTAATATTATTTCCCGATAGACAAGGAAGAATAATGGACATTCTTGTAAATTCAATAAATGTATGGCTTTCTCTTCGAAAATCACGCTGCCTTTTGGCAATACTAGATTGGCTCTAGGTAAAACTGGTTATGTAGCAATACAAGTGCGTCAGTTGCGTTATTTGTAGGTTGATGTTGATAGCCCACGGGCGTATGGTAGCAATACTATACACATGTTGGTACATCGTATGTTGGCTTGAAATACATAACCCGAACAGGTTTTCTCGACGCACAAAGAAAAGCTGAAAATGTAAATTATATTAATAGTTTAATTGAAAGGAACAGTTTGTTGTGAAATTGATTTTTAATTTACAACTAAGAGAGGACATGCCCTAACTTGTTTAATGAAAAACGTAACTGAACACCTGAGGTGAACGTATTAGTTTGCACGATCTCTAGACCTCGACATTATGACTCTATAATCCACCTCTCTCTCTCTCTCTCTCTCTCTCTCTCTCTCTCTCTCTCTCTCTCTCTCTCTCTCTCTCTTTCTCGAATGCACATATACACACCCCCACACACACACACTCTCGTCCATACACGTGGCTACTATCAAATTCATGTCATATCCCCTCGGGATGTATAATTCCTACAGAAATTTAATATGGCCTTTTAAAATTAAGTCAATGTTTTGATCTGTCGCCAGTGCGCTTACAGATATATAATAATTAGATTAGCATACAAACTGAGAAAGGGATCTTAAATGACGCCAGTTCGACCTGTAGATATAATCTAGTTATAGCTAAAGATGACATTCACTCACAAACCACGATTACACGCTTGAACACGATAACTTCCATTTATAATCATAAGCACACCAAGAAGAAGAAGAAGAAGAAGAAAACGAAAAAGAAAAAGAAGAAGACGAAGAAGATGACGATGATGATGAATTAGTGCTTTACGCCGCAGCGGGAATACCTCAGCCATATGCGACGACTACAATGTACTAACTACGGAATCAAGAAAACAAAATAAGCATGAAAAACCATGCCAAAAATAAAATAGAAATGGTGATGTAGAACATTGACAAATAGATGATAATGATAGGAAAATATATGATTTTTTTTAAAAGAAGAAGAAAAAGAAGAAGAAGAAGAAGAAGAAGAAGAAGAACAAAAAGAACAAAAAGAAGAACAAAAAGAACAAAAAGAAGAAGAGAAAAATATTAGTTGTGAGAGGAACCGGACGTATGTAGCCCAATGTTGAAAGTACAGGGGAAGACTTGGCACAGTGTTATTATACTTCCATTACCATTAGCACAGCACAGCTCAGCACCAAACCAATTTATTGACACTTACATCTCTACATGCAGTCAGCATGCAGCGTTAAGTTTAAGATACCATCACTGTTGATTGATGATCCTGTTAATTTGCTTTTAAGGAAACAATAATAATAATAATATTAATAATAATTGCATTTATATAGCACATCATTCACAATTGCAGTGCTCTGTGCGCATGTGTAAAATAAACACGAAACAGGAAAAGGTAGACAAGAGCTAGACTGTTACATAATTAAACTGGTTTGAAGTAACTTTTGAAAAGATGTATTTTGAGATGTATGTAAGGAGCTCTGTGCAAACAATTCATAAAGTCTCGACCTAAATAGAAACCTAGACCTAAAAGACGGGGCGGGTGGTAGCGCAGTGGTAGAACAGTTGGACTTCGCAGCCAAAGGTTCCAGGTTCAAATCCCGCCCCGGGGCCCGGCATCAATGTTCGCGAAAGTTACCTTTCTGACGCGATA